>JBBHAA010000232.1:0-134427 GCA_037953035.1 Aquarana catesbeiana | reverse complement strand
CAGTTCCTCTCTGTACCCCCCCACACATCAGTTCCTCTCTGTACCCCCACACATCAGTTCCTCTCTGTACCCCCCCACATCAGTTCCTCTCTGTACCCCCCACACATCAGTTCCTCTCTGTACCCCCCGACATCAGTTCCTCTCTGTACCCCCACACATCAGTTCCTCTCTGTACCCCCCCACATCAGTTCCTCTCTGTACCCCCCACACATCAGTTCCTCTCTGTACCCCCCCACATCAGTTCCTCTCTGTACCCCCCCACATCAGTTCCTCTCTGTACCCCCCCCACATCAGTTCCTCTCTGTACCCCCCCACACATCAGTTCCTCTCTGTACCCCCCCACATCAGTTCCTCTCTGTACCCCCCACACATCAGTTCCTCTCTGTACCCCCCACACATCAGTTCCTCTCTGTACCCCCCCACATCAGTTCCTCTCTGTACCCCCCACACATCAGTTCCTCTCTGTACCCCCCACACATCAGTTCCTCTCTGTACCCCCCACACATCAGTTCCTCTCTGTACCCCCCCACATCAGTTCCTCTCTGTACCCCCCCACATCAGTTCCTCTCTGTACCCCCCACACATCAGTTCCTCTCTGTACCCCCCACATCAGTTCCTCTCTGTACCCCCCACACATCAGTTCCTCTCTGTACCCCCCACATCAGTTCCTCTCTGTACCCCCCCACATCAGTTCCTCTCTGTACCCCCCACACATCAGTTCCTCTCTGTACCCCCCCACATCAGTTCCTCTCTGTACCCCCCCCACATCAGTTCCTCTCTGTACCCCCCCACATCAGTTCCTCTCTGTACCCCCCGCACATCAGTTCCTCTCTGTACCCCCCCACACATCAGTTCCTCTCTGTACCCCCCCACATCAGTTCCTCTCTGTACCCCCCACACATCAGTTCCTCTCTGTACCCCCCCACATCAGTTCCTCTCTGTACCCCCCACACATCAGTTCCTCTCTGTACCCCCCACACATCAGTTCCTCTCTGTACCCCCCCACATCAGTTCCTCTCTGTACCCCCCACACATCAGTTCCTCTCTGTACCCCCCACATCAGTTCCTCTCTGTACCCCCCACACATCAGTTCCTCTCTGTACCCCCCACACATCAGTTCCTCTCTGTACCCCCCCACATCAGTTCCTCTCTGTACCCCCCCACATCAGTTCCTCTCTGTACCCCCCACACATCAGTTCCTCTCTGTACCCCCCACATCAGTTCCTCTCTGTACCCCCCACACATCAGTTCCTCTCTGTACCCCCACACATCAGTTCCTCTCTGTACCCCCCACATCAGTTCCTCTCTGTACCCCCCACACATCAGTTCCTCTCTGTACCCCCCCCCATCAGTTCCTCTCTGTACCCCCCACACATCAGTTCCTCTCTGTACCCCCCACACATCGGTTCCTCTCTGTACCCCCCACACATCAGTTCCTCTCTGTACCCCCCACACATCAGTTCCTCTCTGTACCCCCCCACATCGGTTCCTCTCTGTACCCCCCACACATCAGTTCCTCTCTGTACCCCCCGCACATCAGTTCCTCTCTGTACCCCCCCACATCGGTTCCTCTCTGTACTCCCCCACACATCAGTTCCTCTCTGTACCCCCCACATCAGTTCCTCTCTGTACCCCCCCACACATCAGTTCCTCTCTGTACCCCCCCACACATCAGTTCCTCTCTGTACCCCCCGCACATCAGTTCCTCTCTGTACCCCCCCACATCGGTTCCTCTCTGTACCCCCCCACACATCAGTTCCTCTCTGTACCCCCCACATCAGTTCCTCTCTGTACCCCCCACACATCAGTTCCTCTCTGTACCCCCCACATCAGTTCCTCTCTGTACCCCCCACACATCGGTTCCTCTCTGTACCCCCCCACACATCAGTTCCTCTCTGTACCCCCCACACATCGGTTCCTCTCTGTACCCCCCCACACATCAGTTCCTCTCTGTACCCCCCACATCAGTTCCTCTCTGTACCCCCCACACATCAGTTCCTCTCTGTACCCCCCACATCAGTTCCTCTCTGTACCCCCCACACATCAGTTCCTCTCTGTACCCCCCCCCATCAGTTCCTCTCTGTACCCCCCACACATCAGTTCCTCTCTGTACCCCCCACACATCGGTTCCTCTCTGTACCCCCCACACATCAGTTCCTCTCTGTACCCCCCACACATCAGTTCCTCTCTGTACCCCCCCACATCGGTTCCTCTCTGTACCCCCCACACATCAGTTCCTCTCTGTACCCCCCGCACATCAGTTCCTCTCTGTACCCCCCCACATCGGTTCCTCTCTGTACTCCCCCACACATCAGTTCCTCTCTGTACCCCCCCACATCAGTTCCTCTCTGTACCCCCCCACACATCAGTTCCTCTCTGTACCCCCCCACACATCAGTTCCTCTCTGTACCCCCCCACATCAGTTCCTCTCTGTACCCCCCCACATCGGTTCCTCTCTGTACCCCCCCACACATCAGTTCCTCTCTGTACCCCCCCACATCAGTTCCTCTCTGTACCCCCCACACATCAGTTCCTCTCTGTACCCCCCACATCAGTTCCTCTCTGTACCCCCCACACATCGGTTCCTCTCTGTACCCCCCCACACATCAGTTCCTCTCTGTACCCCCCACACATCGGTTCCTCTCTGTACCCCCCCACACATCAGTTCCTCTCTGTACCCCCCACATCAGTTCCTCTCTGTACCCCCCACACATCAGTTCCTCTCTGTACCCCCCACATCAGTTCCTCTCTGTACCCCCCACACATCAGTTCCTCTCTGTACCCCCCACACATCAGTTCCTCTCTGTACCCCCCACATCAGTTCCTCTCTGTACCCCCCCACATCAGTTCCTCTCTGTACCCCCCCCCACATCAGTTCCTCTCTGTACCCCCCCACATCGGTTCCTCTCTGTACCCCCCCACACATCAGTTCCTCTCTGTACCCCCCACATCAGTTCCTCTCTGTACCCCCCCACATCAGTTCCTCTCTGTACCCCCCCCCACATCAGTTCCTCTCTGTACCCCCCACACATCAGTTCCTCTCTGTACCCCCCCACATCAGTTCCTCTCTGTACCCCCCGCACATCAGTTCCTCTCTGTACCCCCCACATCAGTTCCTCTCTGTACCCCCCCACACATCAGTTCCTCTCTGTACCCCCCCACATCAGTTCCTCTCTGTACCCCCCCACATCAGTTCCTCTCTGTACCCCCCACATCAGTTCCTCTCTGTACCCCCCCACCATCAGTTCCTCTCTGTACCCCCGGACATCAGTTCCTCTCTGTACCCCCCCACACATCAGTTCCTCTCTGTACCCCCCCACACATCAGTTCCTCTCTGTACCCCCCCACATCAGTTCCTCTCTGTACCCCCCGCCCACATCAGTTCCTCTCTGTACCCCCCACACATCAGTTCCTCTCTGTACCCCCCACATCAGTTCCTCTCTGTACCCCCCACACATCAGTTCCTCTCTGTACCCCCCACATCGGTTCCTCTCTGTACCCCCCCACATCAGTTCCTCTCTGTACCCCCCACACATCAGTTCCTCTCTGTACCCCCCCACATCAGTTCCTCTCTGTACCCCCCCACATCAGTTCCTCTCTGTACCCCCCCACACATCAGTTCCTCTCTGTACCCCCCGCACATCAGTTCCTCTCTGTACCCCCCCACATCAGTTCCTCTCTGTACCCCCCACATCGGTTCCTCTCTGTACCCCCCCACATCAGTTCTCTCTGTACCCCCCCACATCAGTTCCTCTCTGTACCCCCACACATCAGTTCCTCTCTATACCCCCCCCCCATCAGTTCCTCTCTGTACCCCCCCACACATCAGTTCCTCTCTGTACCCCCCACACATCAGTTCCTCTCTGTACCCCCCCACACATCAGTTCCTCTCTGTACCCCCCACACATCAGTTCCTCTCTGTACCCCCCCACATCAGTTCCTCTCTGTACCCCCCACATCAGTTCCTCTCTGTACCCCCCCCACATCAGTTCCTCTCTATACCCCCCCCACATCAGTTCCTCTCTGTACCCCCCACATCAGTTCCTCTCTGTACCCCCCCCACATCAGTTCCTCTCTGTACCCCCCACATCAGTTCCTCTCTGTACCCCCCCCACATCAGTTCCTCTCTATACCCCCCCACATCAGTTCCTCTCTGTACCCCCCACATCAGTTCCTCTCTGTACCCCCCCCACATCAGTTCCTCTCTATACCCCCCCCATCAGTTCCTCTCTGTACCCCCCCATCAGTTCCTCTCTGTACCCCCCCACATCAGTTCCTCTCTATACCCCCCCCCACATCAGTTCCTCTCTGTACCCCCCACACATCAGTTCCTCTCTGTACCCCCCCACATCAGTTCCTCTCTGTACCCCCCCACACATCAGTTCCTCTCTGTACCCCCCCCCACATCAGTTCCTCTCTGTACCCCCCCACATCAGTTCCTCTCTGTACCCCCCACATCGGTTCCTCTCTGTACCCCCCCACATCAGTTCCTCTCTGTACCCCCCCACATCAGTTCCTCTCTGTACCCCCACACATCAGTTCCTTTCTATACCCCCCCCATCAGTTCCTCTCTGTACCCCCCCCCCACATCAGTTCCTCTCTGTACCCCCCACATCAGTTCCTCTCTGTACCCCCCCCACATCAGTTCCTCTCTATACCCCCCCCACATCAGTTCCTCTCTGTACCCCCCACATCAGTTCCTCTCTGTACCCCCCCCACATCAGTTCCTCTCTGTACCCCCCACATCAGTTCCTCTCTGTACCCCCCCCACATCAGTTCCTCTCTATACCCCCCCACATCAGTTCCTCTCTGTACCCCCCCCACACATCAGTTCCTCTCTGTACCCCCCCCCCACATCAGTTCCTCTCTGTACCCCCCCCACATCAGTTCCTCTCTATACCCCCCCACATCAGTTCCTCTCTGTACCCCCCCACACATCAGTTCCTCTCTGTACCCCCCCACACATCAGTTCCTCTCTGTACCCCCCCCCCACATCAGTTCCTCTCTGTACCCCCCACACATCAGTTCCTCTCTGTACCCCCCACATCAGTTCCTCTCTGTACCCCCCCACATCAGTTCCTCTCTGTACCCCCCCCACATCAGTTCCTCTCTGTACCCCCCCACACATCAGTTCCTCTCTATACCCCCCCACATCAGTTCCTCTCTGTACCCCCCACATCAGTTCCTCTCTATACCCCCCCCCACACATAGTTACATAGTAGGTGAGGTTGAAAAAAGACACAAGTCCATCAAGTCCACCTATATGTGTGATTATATGTCATATTACATTATATATCTCTGTATGTTGTGTGATTATATGTCATATTACATTATATATCTCTGTATGTTGTGTGATTATATGTCATATTACATTATATATCTCTGTATGTTGTGTGATTATATGTCATATTACATTATATATCTCTGTATGTTGTGTGATTATATGTCATATTACATTATATATCCTGTATGTTGTGTGATTATATGTCATATTACATTATATATCTCTGTATGTTGTGTGATTATATGTCATATTACATTATATATCTCTGTATGTTGTGTGATTATATGTCATATTACATTATATATCTCTGTATGTTGTGTGATTATATGTCATATTACATTATATATCCTGTATGTTGTGTGATTATATGTCATATTACATTATATATCCTGTATGTTGTGTGATTATATGTCATATTACATTATATATCTCTGTATGTTGTGTGATTATATGTCATATTACATTATATATCTCTGTATGTTGTGTGATTATATGTCATATTACATTATATATCTCTGTATGTTGTGTGATTATATGTCATATTACATTATATATCTCTGTATGTTGTGTGATTATATGTCATATTACATTATATATCCTGTATGTTGTGTGATTATATGTCATATTACATTATATATCTCTGTATGTTGTGTGATTATATGTCATATTACATTATATATCTCTGTATGTTGTGTGATTATATGTCATATTACATTATATATCTCTGTATGTTGTGTGATTATATGTCATATTACATTATATATCTCTGTATGTTGTGTGATTATATGTCATATTACATTATATATCTCTGTATGTTGTGTGATTATATGTCAGTATTACATTATATATCTCTGTATGTTGTGTGATTATATGTCATATTACATTATATATCTCTGTATGTTGTGTGATTATATGTCATATTACATTATATATCTGTATGTTGTGTGATTATATGTCATATTACATTATATATCCTGTATGTTGTGTGATTATATGTCATATTACATTATATATCTCTGTATGTTGTGTGATTATATGTCATATTACATTATATATCTCTGTATGTTGTGTGATTATATGTCATATTACATTATATATCTCTGTATGTTGTGTGATTATATGTCATATTACATTATATATCCTGTATGTTGTGTGATTATATGTCATATTACATTATATATCTCTGTATGTTGTGTGATTATATGTCATATTACATTATATATCTCTGTATGTTGTGTGATTATATGTCATATTACATTATATATCTCTGTATGTTATGTGATTATATGTCATATTACATTATATATCTCTGTATGTTGTGTGATTATATGTCATATTACATTATATATCTCTGTATGTTGTGTGATTATATGTCATATTACATTATATATCTCTGTATGTTGTGTGATTATATGTCATATTACATTATATATCCTGTATGTTGTGTGATTATATGTCATATTACATTATATATCCTGTATGTTGTGTGATTATATGTCATATTACATTATATATCTCTGTATGTTGTGTGATTATATGTCATATTACATTATATATCTCTGTATGTTGTGTGATTATATGTCATATTACATTATATATCTCTGTATGTTGTGTGATTATATGTCATATTACATTATATATCTCTGTATGTTGTGTGATTATATGTCATATTACATTATATATCCTGTATGTTGTGTGATTATATGTCATATTACATTATATATCTCTGTATGTTGTGTGATTATATGTCATATTACATTATATATCTCTGTATGTTGTGTGATTATATGTCATATTACATTATATATCTCTGTATGTTGTGTGATTATATGTCATATTACATTATATATCTCTGTATGTTGTGTGATTATATGTCATATTACATTATATATCTCTGTATGTTGTGTGATTATATGTCATATTACATTATATATCTCTGTATGTTGTGTGATTATATGTCATATTACATTATATATCTCTGTATGTTGTGTGATTATATGTCATATTACATTATATATCTGTATGTTGTGTGATTATATGTCATATTACATTATATATCCTGTATGTTGTGTGATTATATGTCATATTACATTATATATCTCTGTATGTTGTGTGATTATATGTCATATTACATTATATATCTCTGTATGTTGTGTGATTATATGTCATATTACATTATATATCTCTGTATGTTGTGTGATTATATGTCATATTACATTATATATCCTGTATGTTGTGTGATTATATGTCATATTACATTATATATCTCTGTATGTTGTGTGATTATATGTCATATTACATTATATATCTCTGTATGTTGTGTGATTATATGTCATATTACATTATATATCTCTGTATGTTATGTGATTATATGTCATATTACATTATATATCTCTGTATGTTGTGTGATTATATGTCATATTACATTATATATCTCTGTATGTTGTGTGATTATATGTCATATTACATTATATATCTCTGTATGTTATGTGATTATATGTCATATTACATTATATATCTCTGTATGTTGTGTGATTATATGTCATATTACATTATATATCTCTGTATGTTGTGTGATTATATGTCATATTACATTATATATCCTGTATGTTGTGTGATTATATGTCATATTACATTATATATCTCTGTATGTTGTGTGATTATATGTCATATTACATTATATATCTCTGTATGTTGTGTGATTATATGTCATATTACATTATATATCTCTGTATGTTGTGTGATTATATGTCATATTACATTATATATCTCTGTATGTTGTGAGATTATATGTCATATTACATTATATATCTCTGTATGTTGTGTGATTATATGTCATATTACATTATATATCTCTGTATGTTGTGTGATTATATGTCATATTACATTATATATCCTGTATGTTGTGTGATTATATGTCATATTACATTATATATCTCTGTATGTTGTGTGATTATATGTCATATTACATTATATATCTCTGTATGTTGTGTGATTATATGTCATATTACATTATATATCTCTGTATGTTGTGTGATTATATGTCATATTACATTATATATCTCTGTATGTTGTGTGATTATATGTCATATTACATTATATATCTCTGTATGTTGTGTGATTATATGTCATATTACATTATATATCCCTGTATGTTGTGTGATTATATGTCATATTACATTATATATCTCTGTATGTTGTGTGATTATATGTCATATTACATTATATATCTCTGTATGTTGTGTGATTATATGTCATATTACATTATATATCTCTGTATGTTGTGTGATTATATGTCATATTACATTATATATCTCTGTATGTTGTGTGATTATATGTCATATTACATTATATATCTCTGTATGTTGTGTGATTATATGTCATATTACATTATATATCCTGTATGTTGTGTGATTATATGTCATATTACATTATATATCCTGTATGTTGTGTGATTATATGTCATATTACATTATATATCTCTGTATGTTGTGTGATTATATGTCATATTACATTATATATCTCTGTATGTTGTGTGATTATATGTCATATTACATTATATATCTCTGTATGTTGTGTGATTATATGTCATATTACATTATATATCTCTGTATGTTGTGTGATTATATGTCATATTACATTATATATCTCTGTATGTTGTGAGATTATATGTCATATTACATTATATATCTCTGTATGTTGTGTGATTATATGTCATATTACATTATATATCTCTGTATGTTGTGTGATTATATGTCATATTACATTATATATCCTGTATGTTGTGTGATTATATGTCATATTACATTATATATCTCTGTATGTTGTGTGATTATATGTCATATTACATTATATATCTCTGTATGTTGTGTGATTATATGTCATATTACATTATATATCTCTGTATGTTGTGTGATTATATGTCATATTACATTATATATCTCTGTATGTTGTGTGATTATATGTCATATTACATTATATATCTCTGTATGTTGTGTGATTATATGTCATATTACATTATATATCTCTGTATGTTGTGTGATTATATGTCATATTACATTATATATCTCTGTATGTTGTGAGATTATATGTCATATTACATTATATATCTCTGTATGTTGTGTGATTATATGTCATATTACATTATATATCTCTGTATGTTGTGTGATTATATGTCATATTACATTATATATCCTGTATGTTGTGTGATTATATGTCATATTACATTATATATCTCTGTATGTTGTGTGATTATATGTCATATTACATTATATATCTCTGTATGTTGTGTGATTATATGTCATATTACATTATATATCTCTGTATGTTGTGTGATTATATGTCATATTACATTATATATCTCTGTATGTTGTGTGATTATATGTCATATTACATTATATATCTCTGTATGTTGTGTGATTATATGTCATATTACATTATATATCCCTGTATGTTGTGTGATTATATGTCATATTACATTATATATCTCTGTATGTTGTGTGATTATATGTCATATTACATTATATATCTCTGTATGTTGTGTGATTATATGTCATATTACATTATATATCTCTGTATGTTGTGTGATTATATGTCATATTACATTATATATCCCTGTATGTTGTGTGATTATATGTCATATTACATTATATATCTCTGTATGTTGTGTGATTATATGTCATATTACATTATATATCTCTGTATGTTGTGTGATTATATGTCATATTACATTATATATCTCTGTATGTTGTGTGATTATATGTCATATTACATTATATATCTCTGTATGTTGTGTGATTATATGTCATATTACATTATATATCTCTGTATGTTGTGTGATTATATGTCATATTACATTATATATCCTGTATGTTGTGTGATTATATGTCATATTACATTATATATCCTGTATGTTGTGTGATTATATGTCATATTACATTATATATCTCTGTATGTTGTGTGATTATATGTCATATTACATTATATATCTCTGTATGTTGTGTGATTATATGTCATATTACATTATATATCTCTGTATGTTGTGTGATTATATGTCATATTACATTATATATCTCTGTATGTTGTGTGATTATATGTCATATTACATTATATATCTCTGTATGTTGTGAGATTATATGTCATATTACATTATATATCTCTGTATGTTGTGTGATTATATGTCATATTACATTATATATCTCTGTATGTTGTGTGATTATATGTCATATTACATTATATATCCTGTATGTTGTGTGATTATATGTCATATTACATTATATATCTCTGTATGTTGTGTGATTATATGTCATATTACATTATATATCTCTGTATGTTGTGTGATTATATGTCATATTACATTATATATCTCTGTATGTTGTGTGATTATATGTCATATTACATTATATATCTCTGTATGTTGTGTGATTATATGTCATATTACATTATATATCTCTGTATGTTGTGTGATTATATGTCATATTACATTATATATCTCTGTATGTTGTGTGATTATATGTCATATTACATTATATATCTCTGTATGTTGTGAGATTATATGTCATATTACATTATATATCTCTGTATGTTGTGTGATTATATGTCATATTACATTATATATCTCTGTATGTTGTGTGATTATATGTCATATTACATTATATATCCTGTATGTTGTGTGATTATATGTCATATTACATTATATATCTCTGTATGTTGTGTGATTATATGTCATATTACATTATATATCTCTGTATGTTGTGTGATTATATGTCATATTACATTATATATCTCTGTATGTTGTGTGATTATATGTCATATTACATTATATATCTCTGTATGTTGTGTGATTATATGTCATATTACATTATATATCTCTGTATGTTGTGTGATTATATGTCATATTACATTATATATCTCTGTATGTTGTGTGATTATATGTCATATTACATTATATATCTCTGTATGTTGTGTGATTATATGTCAGTATTACATTGTATATCTCTGTATGTTGTGGTCGTTCAGGTGATTATCTAATAGTTTCTTTAAACTATCGATGTTCCCAATTTAGACCACCACCTGTGGAAGGGAATTCCACATCCTTGCCGTTCTTACAGTAAAGAACCCTCTACCCCATGACAGGTTCTCCGGCAGGCAGAACCGTCACTTTTGGTTGGACTGCAAGCCGCAATCACAACCCTTTTGAAGTAGATGCAAAGTGGAAGCAGTAGACTTGCAGAGAACACGCTATTGAGCACAAACTATTGTATGTTTCATTAATTTGCACAGATTTTTAGTTTATTTAATATAGCAGCAAATATCATAAGATGAATGAAGTAGGTGCAAAGTGGAAGCAGTGGATCTGCAGGGAACAGCATCTTGAGCACAAAGCACTTTATGTTGTATATGAATTTGCACATGGATCAGTTTACTTCATTTATTGATAAACACCATAAGATGAATGAAGTAGGTGTAAAGTGGAAGCAATAGATCTGCAGAGAATATTATTTGAGCCCCTAGCACTTTATATATGAATGTCTCCACATATTTTAGTGTATTTGTGATGATTTATGTGCACACACAATAGGACAGCGCTGTGACACATAATGTTCTTCTAGTTGATAAAGGGAATACTTACCTTTGTTACAGCAGCAGTCCGGTATAAGTTATTTTTGTAGGTATTTGAGTTGTTACACATAGCGCGGGTTTTATTCTATTTATATTGGTGACATCATTGCCCAAATCTGGGGATCAGGAGCCATTTCCACCCTTTACTCTCGGCTGGGGTTCTTTGTATCCATATAACAGATGTTCTACATGACTAAATCTGCAATCAATTTTACTGCAAAATCAAAGGGGCCAAAATGTCTCCCCCCCCGAGCAGTAATATATTTCTATCCCCCTTGGTGGGAGTGGAGATGACCCATCTATAAGGATATACAGTACATACACACACAGCACAAGGCCGTGTTCACACTACCAGATGTTTCTCAGGGCTGCAGTTCCTCTGATCTCCACAAGGTGGTGATCTCACTTCTACCCAGACAGGAAGTCTCTATGGAAGACAGGAAGTGATGTCAGGTACAGACAGGAAGTGATGTCAGATACAGAGAAGACAAATGACATTCCATTTGGAAGGACGTAGAGAGGAGACGTTGCTGGATCTGGCGGCAGAGAAAGTAATATGTTGATTAACCCCTTCAGGGGGATCAGTTGATGATGAATATATTTTGCTTCCAAAGCTGGCCATACATGGTTCAGTTTTATCGTTCAGCCAGCGGGATGAGAGGAAAAAACTGAAGTGATTCCCCCATCCACACATTGGAGGGGGATGGGGGAATCCTCCCCGCTGCACTATTGTATTCTGACAATGGGGGGCGCTCCTCCGCTCTCAGAATACACAGATCAGTGATGAAGCTATTGGCTGCAGCCGCTGATGGAGTGACTTTTATCCGGCAGTGACCACACATGGATGGAAATGTGACCGATCCCTGCTGAACCAGCTGAATTTCCATGTCTCTATGGTCACCATAAGTCAGGGCACAACAAATCCCAGGTCACCATGGTGACTAGAAATGGTGTCCTGGCCCCTGGGCTCTTGTCATTCTCACTGTTGGTCTGAATAATGTTTCTACCTGAAACCCGGACACATTATTCAGACAGGAATGTGGCTCGGAGCGGGGCCAGGCGGGAGTGGGAAGGGATGAGGAGGAGGAGATAATGACACCCGACCTGTGAAGTGAGGGGTGGACTGGACAGGACAGGACATGAGAGGACTCATCTCACTGAGCTCCCGCTGCCGATCTTTCTCCTTTCTGCGGCCGCATTACTGTCACCATCGGCTCCTGCTTCCCCCCACAGCTGCCTGTGTCCCTGCAGAACCCTCCGGCAGAACAGAGAGGAAGGAGCGGGACCGAATCTCCAACATGGCGCCACCTCGGCACTGCCACAAAGATCACCACAAGGTGCTGAGAAACAGGACTACAGAGTCCTTACAGGAGTAACCAGGACAAGCCTGCAAAGCAGCCAGCTAAGAAACCAGCCAGGGAGGGACATGCTGCTTTATGTACACAAGATGTCCTCTCCATCCACTCTGCTCTCACACACTGCTGGGGGAGATGTACGGGACATGCAGGAGGACACGGGGGAGGGGGATTGGATTACTGTCCTGTGTTCTGCACCCCATGTACTGTATCCTGCACCCCATGTGCTGTGTTCTGCACCCTGAACCCCATGTTCTGCACCCTTCTCCAGCACCCCATGTCCTGCGTTCTGCACCCTTGTCCTGCATCCTGAAGGTCCTGAGGTGACCTACACCCTTTTCTGGTACCCTGTACCCCATGTGCTCCATTCTGCACCCTCTACCCTTCCCCTGCACTCCATATCCTGCATTCTGCACCCTTATCCTGTATCCCATATCCTGCAGTGACCTGCACCCTTCTCCAGTACCCTGCACCACATGCCCTTCACCCTTCTTCTGCACTTTGCTCCCCATGTCCTGCATTCTGCACCCTCTACCCTTCCCTTGCACCCCATGTCCTGTGTTCTGCATCCCATGTGCTGCAGTGACCTACACCCTTCTCTCGTACTCTGCACCCCATGTTCTACACCCCATGTCCTGCATTCTTCACAATGTACCCTGCCCCTGCACCCCATGTCCTGCATTCTGCACAATGTACCCTTCCCCTGCACCCCATGTCCTGCATTCTGCACCCTTCTCCTTCATCCCATGTGCTCCGGTGACCTACACCATTCTCTGGTACCCTGCTCCCCATGAGGAGAGAACCTCTGTGGGAGTCAATAATGGAGAAAGATCTGGGGGTCCTAGTAGAAGACAGACTGAGCAATAGCATACAATGTCAAGCTGCAGCTATGCATAAAATAGAGAATTTTATGAAGTCGTCTTCTAGGATGGCACCCTGAGAGATGACTGGTCCCACCTGACAGGAAACACAATTAAAGAAGAGGTCAAAAACCCCCGCCCCTTATTGTAGTCCTCGGTTTTTTGATTATGTTTCCCCACAGCGAAAAAAAACAAAAACAGCGTTTTGTTGTTTTCTAATAGACCCAAAGCAGAGGGCTGGTGGTCTCCCCCTTGGAGCCAGACCGCAGGCTTGTGAAGCCTTTGGATCTGGTAGGGCTTGCCCTTCCTGAGGGGGTTTCCCCGTCTTCCTCAGGGGGGCACCCCCTGAGTGCTGAAGGACCCTGGGTACAATGGGGTACCCAGAACTTCAGGGACCATGGTTTCCTGCTTCCTCCCCCTTACCTGGCGGTGGCCGTTTAGCGGTTGGAGCTGGCAGTCGGATTTCCCATGGGGCACGCCGTTGCTGTGGGCCCCGACTCCTGGGCTTCTGGGTCACGCGTTGTGGCTTGCAGGGTAGAGGAGATGGCACCAGCCAGTGCTCGAGCACCATCTTGCCAGTGGCAGAAAGAGGAATGATGCAGCTTCCTCCCTTGCACCGAAAATTACGCCGCCGAGTGTCCCAAGAGGGCACGTTGTTTCCGGGTCTCTGGGACTTTGGCAAAATGGCAACTTCCTAGGACAACAAGAGCGAAGGTCTGGCCGTCAGTGGAGGCAGGCGTCTATAGCCTGCTCTGCCCAGCATCAAGCACCACTCAGCAGGATAAGCAGCGATGTAGAGATGGAGCGAGAGGAGGGGCCAGCAGTGGCAACAGCAGTGGAGGAGAACACAGGGGGTGAGTCTACCTAGCTGGCGGCGTAATGGGGGGAGGGTCCCCTAACTCTTACCCCTGCAGGGTACAGTAGCGGGTGATTTCTGTTTGAAGTAAGCATGAAAATGTGTCTCTTTCAGGGGAGGACGTTACTGTAAGTCAAAGACCCCTTACCGTTCCAAGAGGTGTGGATACTGTAATGACAAGTTGTCACAGGACCACATAAAACCCTTTTGCTACAAGTGTATCCACAAGTTAGCTGGGAAGGAGACCTCTCAGGTCATGAGGGACTTTCTCTCCATACAGACAGAGATGTTAACGACCCTCAAGGCTTTCCAGGCAACCCTGAAACCCAGGGAACCCGAGCCCCACTTTAGTAGGGCCTAGGCAGGGGAAGGTTCATCCTCACAGGAGGGCCCCCCACTAATAGAGCAGAAAATAGGGATCCATGTGGCAGATTTAGATGCACTGAACCCCTGCGGTCACTGCCCTCTCAGGACTCTAAGGAGGAGGAGACAGAGGTCTCCGATCTGAGCTTTTCTGATGAGGGGAGGAAATAGAGGACAGCCAGGGGGAGAAAGAGGACTGCAGACCAGGCAGACGCATCTTTTCCGCAGATGATATAGAGGGTCTCCTTAGAGCAGTGCATGTGTCAGAAGAGATCCAAGAGCCTACAGCTCAGTTTTCTGCCCAGGACAAGATGTATAGAGGCCTGGTTAAACCCCAATCCAGGGTTCTCCCAATCCACCAGGCCCTCAAAGACATCATTCTGAGAGAATGGAAGGAGCCTGAAAGGAAGCTCTTAAAATGTAAGACCTGGAAACGCAGGTGCCCCTTCAAGGAGGAAGAGGAGGAATGATTTTATTAAGACACCCAGACTAGATGCTTCCCTAGCACAGGTGTCCAAACAATCTGACCTCTCCTTCGAGGATGCAGGCAATATCAGGGACCAAATGGACTGACGGTATGAGACCAGCCTTGGCATCGGTCTGTGTGGCCAGGAACGCAGACATGTGGGTCACAAAGTTGATGGACCACGTGTCGCAAACTTCCAAGTCCAAACAGGTCTTGGACTCCTTGGAGGTGATTGGTAGAGCCGTGGCCTACTTGGTGGATGCAGCGGTCTAAACAGTATGTGCGACTGCTAAGTCTGCGGCTCTTCTGAATTCCGCAAGGAGGGCCTTGTGAAGACCTGGGATGGGGACAACACATCTAAGACACATTTGTGTGGTCTACCTTTTGAGGGTTCCCTACTCTTTGGTTCTGGGTTGGACCAGGCCCTTTCTAGGTCTACAGAGAAGGGCAAGAAGTTTCCGGTAAAGCCTAAGAAAGATAGGGGAAGATTTTTTCGAGGCCCCCAGGTTAAGAACCGGTTCAGGGATAAGAAGGAAGGCAAGAAATGGGGAGTTGGTAAGGGCAAGCAAAAAGGAGGCCTCCTCTTTTCCGGCCCAAAATCCACTGATAAAGATACCAAGTGACGTCAGGGTGGGGGGGCTCTCTCACTTTCTCACTTAGTGGGAAAGGATCACTCAAAGCCCCCACATCCTACAGATAATAAGAGAGGGCTACAGGTTGGAACTACTCTCCTTACCTCCCCCAAGCTTCCTTCTAACCCACCTACCCAGGGTTCCGCTGAAAGCGGCGGGTCTTCTTCAGAGCTTTAGGCAGCTGGCAGAGCAGGGTGTTATAGTACCTGTCCCAGTAGAGAAACACGGTCAAGGGTTTTATTCTCACATCTTTGTGGTCCAAAAGGCCTCGGGAAAATACTGCCTTTTAATAAATTCAAGAAGGCTAAACAGGTTTCTATGGTACAAGTCGGGAAGCATCTTCTGAAGGAGGTGTTTATGGTCACGATAGACCTAAAAGATGCCTATCTTCATGTCCCCATTTTTCCAGGGCACCAGGAATTTCTACGTTTGTGATTCTCTCAGGTCAGGGCGTGGAGCATTGGCAGTTTTGCACCCTACCCTTTGGGCTGGCAGCCAGCCCAAGAGTTTTCACAAAGATCCTTGCAGAGGTGGTTTCATACTCCATCTCCAAGCGATAGCGCTGATCCCCTATCTGGACGGCCTTTTGGTTTACAACCAGAGTCGCGATCCCTTACTGTCCGACCTGGACAAAGTAGTAATTATCTTGGAGTCCCTGGGGTGGTTAATCAGCCAGGAAAAATCCTGTCTGATTCCGGGCAGACCAAGGTTTACCTAGGGTTCCTAGTAGATTTGCAGCACAGAAGCTTGTGTTGCCCCGGGGAAAGTAGAGGGCCTGATCGCTGCAGTCTCGTCCCTCCTAGAGGCAGAGGAGGTCTCCTTCAGAGGAGTTATGAGATTCCTCGGGTTAATGACAGCTTGTATTCCTACGGTGCCATGGGCTCCACTTCAGGACTTTCTAGCAGTTCCTCATATCCTACTGGGACGGAAAAAGGGGAACCTTAGACAAAAAGGTCTCCATCCCAGGAGGGGTAAACGAGTCTTTGCAGTGGTGGCTCAACCCTCAGAGGTTGGGGGAGGGTCACCTCTGGGCTCAGCTCCAACCCTCAAGGGTGATGACCAATGCCAGCGCCTGGGGTAGGGGGGCCATCTGGAAGAACTGCGGGCCCAGGGTGTCTGGAACCAAGTTCAGAGGGGCTCTTCCTCCAACTTCCAGGAGCTCTTGGTGGTCAGGGAAGCTTTAAAAGAAAGAATCTGGGGGAAAGAGGTTTAGATCCTTGCCGACAATTCAAGCACAGTGGCCTTCCTGAAACACCGGGGGGGCACCAGGTCCCGCGCTCTTTTGGGCCTGACTCAGGAACTCCTGGAGTGGGCGGAACAGAGGATCCCCTCAATTTCAGCAGTGAATATAAAGGGGGTCTGCAAAGTCGAAACAGACTACCTCAGTCAACAGCCGATTCACCAGGGAGAGTGGGAATTGAACCCCAAAGTGTACTCCCTCGTGTGTCGATGCTTCGACAGACCGGAGATTGATCTCTTCGCGCACAGAGGAAACAGGAAGGTGAAGAGGTTCTTTTCACTGTCTAGGGAGAAAGGATCCGAGGGGTGGACGCGTTTACCCAAGACTGGGACTTCCACTTGGCCTATGCCTCCCCCCAGCTATGATCCCAAAAATAGTGCAGAAGCTGTGTCAGTCCGAGGGCAGACTGATTTTAAATGCTCCCTGGTGGCCCAAGAGGCCCTGGTTCCCTACCCTGGGAAATTGGTTTGTGTCAGCAGGACCTTCTCCTACAGGGTCCAGTCTGCCACCCAAATTTTGTTTTTTTCAAGCTAGTGGCTTGGCTATTGAAAGGGAGAGCCTGCGGCAGGGGAGTGTTCAGAGAGAGTAATTGACACCCTGTTACAGATTAGGAAGCTGGTTACCAGGCGTATTTAGGCAAAATTCTGGGGAGTCTTCTCACGTTGGTGTCAGGCGAGGGGGACTTCCCAGCGGGAGATCCCCGCCATCCTGGATTTCCTCCAGGATGGCGCGGATCAGGGTATAGCTACTAAGACGCTCAGGGTCCAAGTGGCAGCCTTGTCCAGTTTTTTGGACAGGAGACTGGCACTGAACCCACTGATCAAGAGAATTTTGTCAGCTTGGGAGAGGTTATCCCCGGTGCAAATGAACCAATTTCCACCATGGGATCTTACCCTAGTCCTCTGAGCCCTGACCAAGGCACCATTTGAGCCCTTGGCTCATATCCCGCTTAAATTACTTGCCCTTAAGACAACCTTCCTGCTGGTCATTACAATGGCCAGGAGGATAGGTGATCTCCAGGCTCTGTCTGTAAAAGAGCCCTTTTTCTTATTATTTGAAGACAGGGTTATCCTCTAGCAGGATTCCCTGTACCTTTTGAAGGTGGCCTCACGGTTCCACAGGATGCAGGAGATTGTCCTTCCTTCCTTTTGTGCCAATCCTCAGAATGCGAAGGAAAGTTAATTTTATTGTTTAGATGTCGGACATTGTCTGTTAGTTTATTTAGAGAGAGTGAAGGATTTTTAGAAGGTCCAGTCACTTAGTTGGTTTTTGTGGTCAGAAGAAGGGTCAGCAAGCATCAAAAGCAACCAAAGCAAGGTGGATTAGGCAGACCATTTCCGTAGCCTATAAGCAGGCTGGTAAAGCGGTTCCCACTAGCCTTAAGGCACACTATACACGGTCTCTGGCGACCTCTTGGGCAGAAAGGGCTGGAGCATTGGTAGAACAGATCTGCAGAGCAGCTAAGTGGAGAAACCAGAACACTTTCCTGAGGGGCTACAGGGAGGAACTGCTGTCAGGATTTTGCATTTGGTAGAAAGGTTCTACAGGCTGTTGTCCCACTCTAAGGTAGGCCTGAGCTATTTGCTCTCCTCTCAGGGTGCTGTCCTGGAGGACAACTTGAGAAATGACCAGTTACACTTACCGGTAACAGTGTTTCTGGGAAGTCTTCCAGGATGGCAGGCCTACTTCCCACCTGTTTTTTGTGTGTTGGTGTTGTATGAACATTTGAGGTAGTTCTCACTCTTGTGCACTGGTGTGGGTTAATACTTTTTCACAACTGAGGAGCACAGGGAGGGGCGGGGGTTTTTGACCTCTTCTTTGATTGTGTTTCTTGTCAGGACAAAAAATAGAAAAAAGGGACACTCCTGTGGCCACATCCGTATAAATTGTATGTCATAGAAAAGAAAACCAGGGGCTCAACAAGGACCCCCTGAGTGGACTTTAGAGACACAACAAACCTGAGAAAGCATAATCAAAATAACAATATAATAAATGTTATTAAATATAAATGAATACAGTACAAAGACATTGACAAAAAGTAATAAAAGATCATCTATATAGAAATATACATGATACAAGCCCCAATGTGTCTACGCGTTCGTAGAAAACTTCTTCAGGATGTATTAACTGAAACCTGAATATGTCCTGAAGAAGTTTTCTACGAAACATGTAGACACATCAGGGCTTGTATCATGTATATTTCTATATAGATAATCTTTTATTACTTTTTGTCAATGTCTTTGTACTGTATGCATTTATAGTTAATAAAATGTATTATATTGTTATTTTGATTATGCTTTCTCAGGTTTGTTGTGCCTCTAAAGTCCGCTCAGGGGGTCCTTGTTGAACCCCTGGTTTTCTTTTCTATGTGTTTCTTGTCAGGTGGGACCAGTTATCTCTCAGGGTGCCGTCCTGGAAGAGTTCCCAGAAACACCGTTACCGGTAAGTGTAACTGGTCATTTTCTCCAGAGATAAAACTATAATTCTACCACTTTATAAAACTCTGGTCAGGCCACATCTGGAGTATTCCGTCCAGTTGTGGTCACCAGTCCTCAGAAGGGATGTACTGGAGAGAGTCCAAAGGAGGGCAACTAAATTAATTAGTGGGCTGGAGGACCTCAAATACGAGGAGCAACTACAGGCGCTAAATTTCTTCTCGCTGGAGAAAAGAAACTTGAGAGGGGATATGATAGCTATTTACAAATATCTCAGTGGTGATCCCAGCATAGGAAAAAAGAGAATCGGTTTAACCTCAAGCTGCGTAGGGACTTTTTTTTACTGTCAGGGCGGTAAGAATGTGGAACTCTCTTCCACAAGTGGTGGTGGCTGCGGGGAGTATTGATATTTTTAAGAGACTCTTAGATGTGCATCTTAAAGAACACAACATGCAGGGATATGGGAAACGATTACTGACACTGACACACGTGCACCTACACAGGTCAGACTGGATGGATTATTGTCTTTATTCAACCTTACCTACTATGTAACTATGTCCTGCATTCTGCACCCTTCTCCTGCATCTCATGTTCTGTGGTGACCTACACCCTTCTCTGGTTCCTGGCACCTCATGTCCTGCATTCTGCACACAGCACAACATGTCCTGCACCCTTCTGCACCTTGCACCCCAAATCCTGTGTTCTACACCCCAAAAATTACTCACAAATTACTTACCCTGCCCCAGGCTCCGATAACCCACACTTCCCTTAAAAACTCTCCTAACTTTTTTAGCTGGCTCCTAGAGTAAAAGCAAATTTGTCAAGCTCCACCCTCGTCCTCCCCTGCCCCTCATCTCCTTCATTATGCAAGTCATGCTGAGATAATCTCCCATTGGCTGAGCAATATTCTCATTGGTCTCTGAGCTCCTTCTTGCTATTCCTCATCCTGCCTGTTGTTTCCTTGGATTGATTTTCTGTGTAGTGACCCCGGCTTCATCTCTTGGATGCGCTCGTCTGTTGCTTGTCCTGACCTTTATCCTGATTCCTGGATCTCCTCCTCATCTCTCCTCCATATCCTCTTACACAGCTTTTCTCTACACCTGCAGTGATCCTGGGGGGTGGAAACTTGTCACCAGCACTCAGCAATATCCATCCCCACCATTAGGAGCTCTGGAGAAAATTGTCTGCTATTTACACCCCGTTCCTCCGCACGTCACCTGATCACATGAGAGCTTACTTTCACAGATTTCTGTATGGTAAAGGTTAAAGTTCACTCTTCAGTTTAGGAGAGGTAGGACACACCCAGGAACGATTTGGTTTGTACGTGAGCCTCATATAGAGGACCCCTCAAATCTCCCCATCCAAATGTCCATCCATCCAGAGTCTCCCTGATAGAATAGAGAAATAAAAAGGAGATTATAGAAGTCACCAAGAAGATGATGGATCTGCTGACAGGAGAGGTGAGGAGGATTCTAGGAATTCTAGGACATTATCCAGTAACAGACAAGGAATGTGTCTGGATGGTGACTGTATCATTGTGTGTGTCAGGTTCCTATAAGGTGTCAGGATGTCACTGTCTATTTCTCCATGGAGAAGTGGGAGTATTTAGAAGGACACAAGGATCTCTACAAGGACGTCATGATGGACAATCAGCCGCCCCTCACATCACCGGGTAAGAGGAGACTTTATTGTAAAGGAGAGAGCAGTACGGAGGGTCCACCTAGATCCCCCATCATCTGATAAACACATAGAAACAATGTATTCAGTCAGTGTGTGTGTTTCCTACAGATGGATCCAGTAATGGGAACCCACCAGAGAGATGTCCCCGTCCTCTGTATTCCCGGGATTCCACACAGGAAGGTCACACCATCCCTCACCATCATCAGGTAGATGAGGAACAATCACTGATTGTATCATTAGGATCTGTACATTATCTGCATTGTTACCATTGATGTCATTTTTATTATATATTCAGAGTGGAAACCTGAGAGATTCTAAAGTTGAGGTTAAAGCAGAAGAAGAAGAGAGGTATGTGAGGGATGATCAGCAGTCTATGGAGGAGGATGGAATAACGGGGACATTTATAGAGGAGGACACTCCTACAGAGATCAGCACAGGTGGGTCATTAACACTAAATACTTTCCTCCACCCATACTGCTCACTGATTGGTCCAGAGTAGGGCAAGGACTGGGTGATATCAGCCTGTAATCCCCTGGTCACTTTCCTGAGCTGTGTTCCCTGTCCTGTATTCCTGTATTTCTCTCGGATAATCTTCCTTCTCTGTGCTGCAGACACAATTTATGTATCTAGACTGGATTTATGGAGATTCTGGGGTTCAGCTGGCAGCAAAATGTAAATTTTCGCCATAGATGTTACTAGATCTAGACACCTAGAGCAGTGTTTCTCAACTCCAGTCCTCAAGGCACCCCAACAGGTCATGTTTTCAGGATTTTCCTCAGATAAAACAGCTGTGGTAATTACTAAGGCGGTGAAACTGATCACATTACCTGTGCAAAATAATGGAAATCCTGAAAACATGACCTGTTGGGGTGACTTGAGGACTGGAGTTGAGAAACACTGACCTGGAGTATGTGCTTGGGTCTTCTGCCTCATACCTGGGTATGGCAAGATGTCTGACAGAACAATTCTCCCAGGATTACTTGCTCTGTTATCTGCTGGTTGTGCCGGGTGGAGGGATATGTCTGTATAGTCTCAGACCCAAGTCACTGAGTGCAGTCTCAGGAGATGGGAGGCAGCGGTGTGGGACCTCTGCAACTTGTCTCATGTAAACATTTAATCTTCCACTGATTACTGAATACCAATATTATGAGTCCTGACCCTTACACTGCATAATTTATATTGTACATTACATACTCCTGACCCCTGCACTATATACTCTATGTTGTACATTACATCATTCTGATACTATATAGTCCTATCTGTTGTATCTTATACAATATGTTGTACATTACATAGTCCTGACTTCTGCTCTCTCCCCTCTACCCACTGCTATATATACTCATAATATGTATTCTCTTTTGTTACACCCATTTCCTACCGGCTGGACATTTAATATCTGATGATCTGATTGGAGGACAGACTTTTACATGTTGATAATAATGTGATAACATCCTCAAACTTTGGATCCTTAAACAGAAAGTGATAATGAGGGAGGAGTCAATAACCCAATGATGGTGGTCTTCAGGATCAGTCCAGTCTTCATCTTGGTTGTTCTCCCCCCATCCTCACTCTCTGACCTCTGGTGGGGCTCAGCCCCGCTGTTATTTATGACTAAATCATGGACTAAATAAGGAAGTGTGGGACTTCTTGTGTTGGGAAGATGGCAATGAGTGATAGAGGGGGTGGGGACACTCGTGCTATAATCCCCTCATCACAGTCACTCCTATAAAAGACAGTTCTCATTGTTTCCTCACTCTCTGACTAAGGTCCATGAATAAAGAAATGAACTGGTAGGAGATCAGAGGACCCATTTACTAGTTACCTTGAGGAGGGAATTGTAAGATCCTCAGAGACAAAGCTGCCTGATGTGGGCGGAGTCCTGGTTTAGGGGAACCAATCAGCTCATGTCTAGTAATAATCTTTTTATCTCTATTTTAGTAGATGGACGGGAGATGAGGAAAACCTCAGAGGATTGTCTCACTTTGTCTCCAGACTGTAAAGTAGAAGATGAGGACATCACACAGTATAGTCCAGGAGAAAACCCGACTACCTCAAATGTCCATCCGGCACCACACAGTGTAGATGGACCATCGTATTCCTCTTATCCTGAGGAACCTCAGACTGTGAGGGACGGTGCCATCCTTCCAACAGAGAAGAGCTTTTCCTGTACTGAGTGCGGGAAGTGTTTTCCTACTAAATCCCATCTTAATGTGCATATAAGATGTCACACAGGAGAGAAACCGTATTTCTGTTTTGAGTGTGGGAAATGTTTTTCACATAAGTCCAGTCTTTACACACATCAGAGATCTCACACGGGGGAGAAACCTTATTCCTGTCCTGAATGCGGGAAATGCTTTATTCAAAAATCACAACTTGTCATACATCAGCGATCTCACACAGGGGAAAAGCCGTATTCCTGTCCTGAGTGTGGGAAATGTTTTTCAGATGAGGCCAATCTTTCCAGACATCAGAGATCTCACACGGGGGAGAAGCCACATTCCTGTCCTGAGTGTGGGAAATGTTTTTCACAGAAGTCCAATCTTTACACACATCAGAGATCTCACACGGGGGAGAAGCCATATTCCTGTCCTGAATGCGGAAAATGCTTTAAACGAAAATCAGGGCTTGTCATACATCAACGATCTCACACAGGGGAAAAGCCGTATTCCTGTCCTGAGTGCGGGAAATGTTTTTCAGATAAGTCCAGTCTTTACACACATCAGAGATCTCACACGGGAGAGAAGCCGTATTACTGTCCTGAATGCGGGAAATATTTTTCACGGAAGTCCCATCTTGACACACATCAGAGATCTCACACAGGGGAGAAGCCGTATTCCTGTACTGAGTGCGGGAAATGTTTTTCACGGAAGTCCCATCTTGACACACATCAGAGATCTCACACAGGGGAGAAGCCGTATTTCTGTCCTGAGTGTGGGAAATGTTTTTCAGACAATTCCAGTTTTAACCAACATCAGAGATCTCACACAGGGGAGAAGCCGTATTCCTGTCCTGAGTGCAGGAAATGTTTTTCAGTGAAGTCCAATCTTTACACACATCAGAGAACTCACACAGGAGAGAAGCCGTATTCATGTACTGAGTGCAGGAAATGTTTTTCAGTGAAGTTCAATCTTTCTACACATCAGAGATCTCACATGGGAAGAAGCCGTATTCCTGTCCTGAGTGAGGGAATTGTTCATCATTGAAGTCCTGTCTTCCTGTACATCAGGGATCCCACACAACCCTCGAGGTGTATTAGTGCCTTGAGTGTGGGAAATGTCTTCTATATGAATGTTGCTGGACATCACAGCTCTCATGTGGGGAAGAAGCACACCCTGATATACACCTCAGATATACTCCATGGCTGATCTTCATTATGTAAGAAACAGTTGATAAGGAGATCAGAGATCACCAAAGACATGGATGAAGTATTGTACCGTGTTGGCCATTCATAGCAGTAGAAAAATAAAAATGGAGTCATTATCTTTCATTGGTTGAGTACATTTTGTGGTGTAAGATTTCACAGACACTTAGAGGTCTGTTTTAAAACAAAAGACAGTTGAATACATCTGACACACATTTGCCCAGCTATGATGAATATTGTCTGTATTTTATTTCATGTAGTGATATCCTATGATCATCTAGTGGCATTGGCGTGGCACTGCAGTAGTAATACCACATTATGGACACTAGATGGAGCTACACTCTGGGCCTCCTTAGCGATACATAGCAAAAGTGGTGCTCAGGGAGGCCAAGGAGATTTTTTTCCTCAACTGGTAAGTGTCAGGATTATTTCTCCATCCCCCCACCTCTGAATGCTGGGCTGCATGAGTTCTTGTGCAGTATGGCCAGAGGACGTCAGGAGTGCTGCGGTTCCTGTGTCCATGTTGGACAGCACAGTCATGCATCCAGAGCATTCATGGAGAGTCTCCAAGTGTTACAACAGCTTTTGGCAGTTTTCTTCCCCACAGACAAAACACCCCAGATGTGCATGGTTACAGCCTGGAAGACACCTACTGGTAGACACAATGACTGGTCACAAAAGGTACCTGGGGCAACACGAACATACTCCTTACTGATGGGGGGCAGTGGTGGGCACTGACAGGCTAGGTGGGTGATCATCTGGGGTAACCAGTGCACAGTGCCCTCTCAGCTGAACAGGATCGCTGTATCAGCATCAGTCCCACTATATGGGTCAGCAGGCCTTATGTCTACTAGACGGCAGAGAGTTGAGGTCAATGTCTTCTTTCTTTTTCGTACATCAATGGACACAGAGCAGCCATAGTAATTACTAGGGAAGACCCGAACACCCCCCGGTTCGGTTTGCGGCAGAACATGCAAACTGAACAAAAATTTGTGCAAACACGCGAAACCCGTTAAAGTCTATGGGGCTCGAACATGAAAAATCAAAAGTGCAAATTTTAAAGGCTAATATGCAAGTTATTGTCCTAAAAAGGGTTTGGGGACCCGGGTCCTGCCCCAGGGGACATGGATCAATGCAAAAAAAGTTTTAAAAATGACCCATTTTTTTGGGAGCAGTGATTTTAATAATGCTTAAAGTGAAAAAATAAAAGTGAAATATTACTTTAAATATGGTACCTGGGGGGTGTCTATAGTATGCCTGTAAAGGGGCGCATGTTTCCCATGTTTAGAACAGTCCGAGAGCCAAAATGACATTTCTAAAGGAAAAAAAGTAATTTAAAACTGCTTGTGGCTGTAATGTAATGCTGCCCCCCCCCCCCAGCCCATTACCAGGCCCTTTGGGTCTTGTATGGATATGGATATTAAGGGGAACTTCTCACCCAAATTAAAAAAGAAAAGGTGTGGGGCCCCCAGGCTCTATATACTCTGAACAGCAGTATACAGGTGGTCCCCGGGTTACAAACAAGATAGGGACTGTAGGTTTGTTGTTAAGTTGAATCTGTTTGTAATTTGGAACAGGTACATTTTGTAAGTGTTGCTCCAGCCAAAAAATCTATTTTTAAGCTTTTTGAAAAACATAGGGAAGGGTTATCACCCTTATAACATTTGTTTTGCTGTCTGTGCCCCTGTTCAGAAGATTTCACCTCACTTTCTGTCCCAATGCCAATTGGATTTTGAAAATTTGGGGTTATTAGGGAAAGAAAGATTGGTGATAAAGCATCAGTGGAGACACCTTTTTCCCATATTAACTCTTACAGGAGAGAATTTCCTTTCCTAGGGGTAGATTTCCTCTCACTTCCTGTTGTCTCCCTCCGTTTGTAAATAGGAAGGTTGTTTGTAAGTCGGATGTTTGAAAATAGAGGACCGTCTGTATATACTATACGGCCTGCCCTATACACTCTGCGGAAAATTGGGCCTTAGGTGTTGGTGGTACATGAACACTGTAAGCCCTCACAGTTACTCTTGGTGGGCGCTGGAATGAGCCCTGCTGTGAAATATTATAGTGCAGTTGCTACTACTTTTCTGGTGGTGTACACTTTAATACACTTCTGGTGGTGTACAGAGTACACAATACAGTGTAGTGCGGTGTTGCAAAACAAAATATACATCATGTTCAGAAGGCCACCAAGGAGAGGCAGATGCTCACAGCAGGCCACTAAAAGAGGGCAAGCAGGCTATGTGTCTACAGTCAACAGTGCTGTACATGGACATGGTGCATCCTCTGCCGATGGCCTTGGGGCACATTTGTCCTTTTTTTCTGCTGCTGGCCATGTTTTTGAGCCAGAACATGCAGACGAGTTGGAGTGGACAACAAAGCTGTCCTCATCCTCCTCCATCCTCTGTCATCCAGGCTCAGAGTAGTTTTCCTTACTATGCAGCCTGTTCCACCGGCTCCTTGTCCAGTCATTCCTTCCATAGCCCAACCATCATGTACTGAGGAGTCTCCCAAACTATTTGACCACAGTGTAGGGTACATGCTGGAGGATGCGCAGCGATTTGAAGGTTCCGATGTTGGTTCCCAGGTTGAGGAAGGGAGTAACGTGAGCCTAGAGAGAGGGGGTGCCCAAGAAGACCTAGAAACTGGCAGTCAAGTTCCCCCACCTGCAGCATAGTGCCAAGTTTGCTTTAGTGATGAGGAGGGAGGGGATGATGAGGTCACTGACTCTACTTGGGTGCCTGATAGAATAGAGGAGAAGGCACAACTCCAATGAGGCAGGATGTCCTCTAGGGGGCAGCTTAAGGGCAGCCACCCTACTGCATCACGCAGAGCTCTGCAGGTGCAGGGCGCCGCTGATTTTGAAAAGTTCCTTGGTGTGGGCCTTTTTGTACACGTGTGCAGCAAATCGCACCATTGCTGTTTGCAGCCTATGTCTGAAGCAGATCAAGTGTGGCCACAACAGCACCCGCTTGGGCACCACATGCTTGACCAGACATATGATGACCTCCCACGCAGTCAGTTTCCCCGTATACTATATTTGAGATTTAATATCTCAGATATGATTTGGGTTAAATGAGAGTTCTTTGACCATAAGTGAAAGCTTTAACACAATAACAACATTTATTGGTGAGTAGTTAAAGGTCTATCTAATGCACAACCATCTATCTATAGTCTACAACAAGGAAGAAAATATTAAGTTAAAATAAGAGAATTACATGAAGGAATACAAGGAGTATATTCCTAAAAACATTAATCTGCAAACATATTTAGTTACCATACTTACAAAAAGAGAGCACAGATGGGAATCCCGCCTATTCAAGATAGTAGCACTCACCGAATGAATTTCGAGAGGTGTGATCAAAAATGAGACTACATCAACACTGAAAAAATAAAAAAACACCAATCCTTATGTTCCCGTATCATTTTGGCCAGAGGGGTTTTCCCTCTGGCCAACATTATAGGGGGACATAGGTATTGGTGTTTTTTCTATGTATTATGCTTTTTTTAGGCAAATAAACAAATGTAGTTTAACTCATGCGGGTGTGTGGAGATCTTTTTGTTTTTTTATTTTTTCAGTGTTGATATTTAGTTACTTACAAGTAAAATGCAGACCTTTGCCATAATTACTCTTTGCACCATTCTGATAGTTGCTCTCCTATGAAATTGTGTGTTTCCCTCCCATCTAGTCTGTGTATATAATTACATGCTGATGCCTCATTGGTTGGCATAGAGTGGCTCTGATTGGTGAGCTTCCCTATTCCTGGTTAAGGACTGGCTACATCTCCAATTCCTATACTTTGCATAAGTCAGCCCCCTTTAATGCAAATCCTTGTGACTATTCTGAGCAGGAGCTTAACTTGAATTTTCCTGGGAATTTAAGTATTGATTACGAGTTGGTCTTCCTTCATTGCATATCCCAGCATGTGAACCTTTGAATTGAGTATGTGTAAAGCAACGAGGTTTGGATCCCATTGTTTGTATACACAAGCATAGGCACCGACTGGTCTGGTCTAACAGAGATTTCGGTGAAGATAAGATGTTCCGCCCTACATAGTTACAAGCTAAATTAATATATTCACTAAATATAAATAGATTAAATATACAGTGGGGACGGAAAGTATTCAGACCCCCTTAAATTTTTCACTCTTTGTTATATTGCAGCCATTTGCTAAAATCATTTAAGTTCATTTTTTTCCTCATTAATGTACACACAGCACCCCATATTGACAGAAAAACACAGAATTGATGACATTTTTGCAGATTTATTAAAAAAGAAAAACTGAAATATCACATGGTCCTAATTATTCAGACCCTTTGCTCAGTATTTAGTAGAAGTACCCTTTTGATCTAATAAAGCCATGAGTTTTTTTGGGAAAGATGCAACAAGTTTTTCACACCTGGATTTGGGGATCCTCCTTGCAGATCCTCTTCAGTTCTGTCAGGTTGGATGGTAAAAGTTGGTGAACAGCCATTTTTAGGTCTCTCCAGAGATGCTCAAGTGGGTTTAAGTCAGGGCTCTGGCTGGGCCACTCCTTCGTTATTTTAGCTGTGTGCTTAGGGTCATTGTCTTGTTGGAAGGTAAACCTTTGGCCCAGTCTGAGGTCCTGAGCACTCTGGAGAAGGTTTTCGTCCAGGATATCCCTGTACTTGGCCACATTCATCTTCCCCTCAATTGCAATCAGTCGTCCTGTCCCTGCAGCTGAAAAACACCCCACAGCATGATGCTGCCACCACCATGCTTCACTGTTGGGACTGTATTGGACAGGTGATGAGCAGTGTCTGGATTTCTCCACACATACCGCTTAGAATTAAGGCCAAAAAGTTCTATCTTGGTCTCATCAGACCAAAAAATATTATTTCTCACCATATTGGAGTCCTTCAGGTGTTTTTTTAGCAAACTCCATGCGGGCTTTCAGGTGTCCTGCACTGAGGAGAGGCTACAATGATGGTTGACTTTCTACAACTTTCTCCCATCTCCCAACTGCATCTCTGGAGCTCAGCCACAGTGATCTTTGGGTTCTTCTTTACCTCTTTCACCAAGGCTCTTCTCCTCCGATAGCTCAGTTTGGCCAGACGGCCAGCTCTAGGAAGGGTTCTGGTTGTGTAATGGAAATTTGTAAGTTCTGTATATAATTGTATTGTATTTTGTATGTATCGCACACTGCCCTCACTGTGCACACAGCACTAATAATGTTTTCAGTAAATGTTTACATTCTTTTGAGTCCTGATTAGAATAAGCCTGCCTATGTAACGCCCCTTGTTACCATAAACACACAATTGTAATATTAATGTGATACCTACGTAATCATGTGTATAAAAACCTTCAATTGAGTCATAATAAAGCAGAACAGTAATTTGGAAAGATGCTGAGCGTATCTTTTGTGTCTGTTCCCTACTGCAGTAGTTATTATTAATTTGGAACCACTAATCAATATGAGGATAGGAGTTGCCTATCATCAATTTAACCGAGTCAGCATGGCGAGCTTTGCCTTAGGAGGGGATTCTAGGTGACCCTGAGTATCCGAAACGAGGAGCTTGAGACGGTCTGGGAATTTCTGATAATCAGCCGGCTGAGGTAAGCCTTTTGCTTACATTTGAGTTATCAGACTTCCTTGATCGTTAAGGCATTTTCGGGACAAAGGGTACCTATTTTACTCCCCTTAATCGAACTGTATTGATTGGTGGTTATATGTTATGTTGCCCCTGTCTACTGTTCATTGGAGTGTTATAGATAAGAAAGGGAAGAATAGTGCTGTTCACAGGTATATGTAGTAAATCTGCTAGATAAAGTAGTTTAGAGGCAAGAGGGTATAGGCACACGTAGAGAAGAGAGAAGACTGGCCAGTCATTATGGGCATTGAATTAAGTAAAGGAATGAAGGGTAAGAGACCCTCAAAAATGCCCAGCGCAAGAGGAGCGCTATATATGAACCGAAGGTGTGGTTCCGCCTATACTGAGCCCCTAGATTAATGGTTAGAGTGGACAGGGATCCACAATGGGTAACTGGGTTACCAAGGTCCACAGGAACTAAGAATCATGCAGAGTAAACAACTAGAGAAACAGCTATCTATGTGAGCAGGATGGATCAAGGGTGACATTAACACTAGACAGAAAGGGACATTTTCATGTTAAGTTGTGGGATGAATTTGGGGTCAGGCACTATAACTATTAGAGTCAGAAACAGAGAAATGAGAGTTAAAACAGAATACTTTATATGTTGTCAGAGAGGGAAGATGGGATGAGTACTCTGGCTGCCCGTCTGATCATAGAAGCTAGATATAAAAGATATGTGAACAAAATAAAGAAAGTAGAATTTACACAGGAAAATATTAATGAGAGTTAAAAGAAAGTGAGAGAGATATTGGTGTATGTGTGTGCGAATGCTGGGACCTTTAGTTCTATTGCTTGTGTGTGTCATGTACGCAGATGTGACCCCCTCCTTTGTGCTCTCCTGAAAGAATGTCCCTGAGAGGTCAGTGATAAGCTGGAAGGATACCATGCCAATTCCAGTTTTTTTAGACAAAACATGTGCCGGGTTAACTAATCTAATGGTAAACAATGTGATCACAATTATTTTGAATCTGTTTTCCAAACATGGTAAAATGAAGGTTACATTTAACCGTGTATTACACAAATTGAATATCCTTTGATAGTGGAAACACTGCATTTAAAAAAGGGAAATTAAGTAAAATTAAGTAATAATGAGTATTAATTTCTAATATGAGTTTAACAATTTTATTAATAATATAGATATATTGAAACTGGTTTAGACAACCTTTGGTTGGAAATGAAATCCAGGTTATTGGGGAAATTTGTAATGAATGAGATTAGTTTAGATTAAGATAACAATTTTGTAATTTTACATTTATACAATAAGCCCTTATTGAGAGAAAAAAAGATTAAGATGAGGTTGTTATTTTGAATAAAGCTGCCATAATATTTAACAAAGCCAAGATGGATGGGATACATAAGAAGTTCTTCTACAAAAATGAAATTTTAAGGTTTTTGATAATAATTTGATGTGCGGTCCATGATGTGAGAGTTATAATAAATACAATTTAAATATAACAGACCCATCACATAAAGTCCACACACCCTGTTAGGATAGATGCCACCTGCAGCCAGTTGTTTTATAGTTTTTGATGCTTTCTGGTCCATCATACAGATTCTTGGTCCTTTTGTTTTTATTTATTTTTATTTTTGAAATCCAAAGCAGAATGTGTGGATTGTGAAATGATGTGCCCATTTTTCTTGTAAGTGCAGTGGTATAAGCAGAAGAATATTTTGGATTTATGGGCATCTCTCCATGACCGCAGGGTATTGTTATCATTTATTATAATATTGCCAGGAAAAAGTTGTCTTTTGAAACATGAAACTGGAGTTCTTACACAAACAGCATGATAGAAAACAAGCCATTGTAATATATTTATGCAAGCTGGACCCAGTAATGAAGGGTTCACCCCGATATATCAGAGCTGTAGCTTTTATGCAAAGGTGCTATTAGACAAAGTTAGATATTGTTTTGGTCAAACATTTAATTTTTAATGGTCCGACATTCTGCGCAGCAAATATACAGATAACTAAATGTTTGTCTAATGAAAGGTTTTAAAATATGAGTTTGTTTATGTACAAATCTAACAATAAAAAATATGTACATTTGAATCCAGACACCTTATTGCCTCTATTGGAGGAGGCTGGAGACAAAGGAAGACACGTGTGTTAAATTGATGTGGGAATCAGCTGCTGTGAGCCCAGTGCGGGACAGACTCCCTGAAGACCCAGATATTACATTTTTTGTAGATTTGAGTATGCAGTTTATCACCCAGAAGGATACTCTGTATTCAAAGTCATTGGATCCTTTTTCCCCAGCTCAAGAAACAGAGCTCCATGTTTTAGCAAAGCCTGTGAGCTATAAAAAGAGTGTATATTTATATAGATAGTCGAGATATAGAGAGCTTTTGGTTCCATTTAAAGGGCCAGAAGTTTGTTTTTACTTCGGCAGGTAAACCAACCAAGCATGCCAAGTTAATTTGATCGGCTGTTTTCAGCCTTCCAGGTTCTTGCTGAGGTATCCATATTAACTTTCAGACATGGAAGCAGACCAGGTGACTCTAAGGATGCTGCATTTACAGCCCCGGACACTTGATGGGTCTGTGCAATTCACAGATTCCACCCTAGTTCTGGCCCAGTATAGCTGGGATTAATAATTCAACTTTAAGGACCCCAGAACGAGAAGAACAAGTGGTCCACAGGGGGCAACTTCTTGTGAAATAGGACTTTGGAAAAGGTGATCATTTATGTCTGCCAGGCCACTCTTTTCCCTCCAGCCTGACACATGGACTGTGTCATCAGTCACAAGCAGTTATGGCTGCCTTAGTAAATGAGCGTGGGATAGAGCCAGGGTTCACCACATTTGTTTTTATAACATACCACTTCTTGTTTTACCTGTTACCAAAGGTGTTACCAAAAGCTGAACATCCCTTCCAGAGATTACAAAAAAGATATATCCAGATGCCCAAGTTAGGATCTTACGAGTATGCATTTTGTCTGTATGGACATGTTTTTTGGATGTCCAGTGGCAAATGCTACTGCAAAGGCCACAGTAAAAAGTGTTATCAGAAGTAGTTTGTAAGTACAGAGTGCCAGAAAGTACAGAGAGTAACAGAGGAAATAATTTTTTATAGGAGAGTCCTTAATAGAAGTTTTGAGGTTTTATTTTTACACCCCTTACTGTCTACAATGTAGCGGACAAGTAAGAAACTAGAAAACTTTTGCCTGAATGTTTTCTTATATTTTATGAAGCCTCTAAGGGGGATGTTGGACTCTCTCCCTATGGGATTTGGTTTGGGAGTGTGTTACTCACTTGCTTATATTTTGTCTCAGCAGCTGAAGTCCTCCAATCGGATCTCACAGAGAACGTTGCTGATCTTTTAAGGTTTTTTGACAAACTCATTTATGTGTTTTCTCCCCAATTCCAGATCCTAAAAGTTTGGAAGGATCTAAAACTAAAGCCAGGTGACTTGTGGATTGTTAAGAGACATTTATATATAAGGAAAAGTTTGGAGACTCAATACAGCATCTATTTCATGTACAGTTTTTGCAAAACTTGAAGGAAACGTCACCTGGATCTACACCAGACACTGCAAAAATGACTTAATTAAAGAAATCTCTGTGTTTGATTTGTTTCCCTCTTGTGATCACAGTCTAGGGTACTTTTTGATTAAATTACTTTAATTGTAAGGGATATATATATTTGAAAAGTAGTTTAGCCATTTTAAAGTCATATTTTGTCTTTTGTACGTTTTCCATTTTATGTAGAATTGTCTGTGTTTACATATGCTGATAAGTCAGCATGCCCACAATTCAGCTAGAAGGCCATTCTGGCCACAGGAGTGTACAGCCAGTACTCTGTAAATATGTCTTATCAATCATTTGTTCTTCACAATGAAAAGTCATTTTGTAATGAAAAAGTTGCTCAGCTATTATTTTCTCCACAATGGAGTTTTTTTTTTGCCTCTTTGGCCAGGACTACCTCCACCTAAGCGTTTGGAGGTTCCAGGTTAAAGGTGATAGCAGGTATGGTTAGTGATCAAAATATTGATCAAAAGCGGGGAGACTGTAATGGAAATTTGTAAGTTATGTATATAATTGTATTCTATTTTGTATGTATTGCACACTGCCCTCACTGTGCACACAGCACTAATAATGTTTTCAGTAAATGTTTACATTCTTTCGAGTCCTGATTAGAATAAGCCTGCCTATGTAACGCCCCTTGTTACCATAAACGTACAATTGTAATATTAATGTGATACCTACGTAATCATGTGCATAAAAACCTTCAATTGCGTCATAATAAAGCAGAACAGTAATTTGGAAAGATGCTGAGCGTATCTTTTGTGTCTGTTCCCTACTGCAGTAGTTATTATTAATTTGCAACCACTAATCAATATGAGGATAGGAGTTGCCTATCATCAATTTAACCGAGTCAATGGACACAGAGAGGCTCTTCAACGACATCACATACCGTGCAAATTTGAACCATAGTTTCTGCATGAATGGAATTAACCACTTGCCACCCACCCCGCTGTCAAATGATGGCGGGGCGGCTCTCATTCTGGGTGGACGTTATATGACGGCGCCCAGAACAGCCTCTCTCACACACCCATGGGGCAATCGCAGCTGCGCTGTGTTGGTAGGACACGGGGGGACACCGATCTCTGTAAAGAGGCGCGGCTCTTTAACCATGTGATCGGCTGTGTCCAATCACAGCGGGTCACATGTAAACACAGAGATGCCGGTAATCGGCGCTCCTCGCTTCACACTGACAGAGTGTGAGGAGAGGAGAGCTAATCAGCGGCATCTCCTCGCAGAGAACATCTAGGTATGTAATCAGGGCACTGATCATCAGTGTCCTGATTACAATAAAGACCACACAGTGCCAGCAATCAGTGCCCAACAAGTGCCAGCAATCAGTGCCTATTAGTGATGCCAATCAGTGCTGCCTATCTGTGCCCAGTGCCACCTATCAGTGCCCATAAGTGTGGCATATTTGTGCCTTCTCATCAGTCCCCATCAGTGAAGGAGAAAAATTACTTATTTACAAAATTTACTGACAGAAACTAAGAAAAACCTTTATTTTTTCAACATTTTCTGTCTTTATTTTAAGGAAAAGATAAAAAATCCAGAAGTGATTAAATACCACCAAAATAAAGCTCTATTTGTGTGAAGAAAATGATAAAAAAAAATCACATGGTTACAGTGTAGCAATTGTCATTCAAAGTGTGACAGCTGAGATGAAAGCTGAGAAATGGCCTGGGCAGGATGGGGGTGAAAGTGCCCGGTATGAAGGTGGTTAATTGTCCTTCCACTTCACTGTGAGCAATTCATTAAGTTCTCAAGCAGGCTTTCTCCTTCTTTCTAAGTTGAATGTTTTACAAGCCATTGGGGGAAGCCCCGGTATTTAGGTCACACGGTGCCACGAGCCAATTCCAAGATTGTGTCTAAAAAGTGTCACGTGGGCTGCACAGACTCCCTAGACCTGGAAGTCCAGGGAAGGTTTCCCAGAGATTGTGGTTAATCTACTAATGTAAAGTGGTGTTTATGTGCTGGATATTATATAAAATAAAATGACATGTATAGCCTGTGGCCCTATCACAGAGCTTCTACATTTGGACCCCAGATCTGGCACGCTTGCTGGGGAGATGCTGTTTGATTGGAAGGTGGCCAGTGAAATGTATGATGGCCTCATCTACATAGATGGTTTGTTGGGGCGTATACACATCTGAAAATTTCTGGGAGAGGTAGTTTATGAGGGGTGGAATTTTGTAAAGTTGATCATATTCAGGGTCACCCCGAGGACAACAAAATGTGTGATCACTAAAATGCATTATAGTCTCTTATCTATGCCTGGCCATTGCAGCAGAGAACATGGGCATATGATGAATCGGGTCTCTAGACCAATTTAATTAAACTAAAGAAGAAAGCCGCGCTTAGGAAAAAGGTGAGGTAAAAAAGTGAAGGTTGCTGCCTCCCCTGATAGGGCTCCCCTAGGGGAGCTCTAGAAATACCAAAACCAACAAATGATAGGGGTTAGGTGGCGCTACCTGTTGACTAAGGGCACTAAATGTATGGGAAGGGGTGGGGGGGCTAGGCCAAGGGTAGAAGAGGGACTATACCCTGGGTATACAATCACCACCAAGCCTCAGATCCTATATCACAGCTTGAAGACCTCAACCCAGTGCCTAATGTGGGATTACTACTGTTGTGTGTATGTGTAAGTATGTGAAGAGCACACATCCAAAAAACCATATAATACATAAAAAAAGGAAAATTTATTGTCAAATACTTACCGTAATTTTCCTTTCCTGATGGACTCCATAGCAGCCTACGTGTGGGTTAACCCCGCCTCCTCTCCAATGCTATAGGACCCCATTCCCATAAATGAGTACTCACCACTAGCTACTGTGTTCCGTAACTAGCCTACTCTTTGACCAATGGGTGGAAACTCCGTCTGTCATGGAGTCCATCAGGAAAGGAAAATTACGGTAAGTATTTGACAATAAATTTTCCTTTTTCCTGACAGACTCCATGGCAGCCTACGTGTGGGAAATAACTAGCCAACCACATGGGTGGGTATGCTGAACAAAACATAATTTTAATTTGCCCTATCAGCCGATAGGATTTTCAAACCAAAGTTTACAGAGGACAGTGAAGCAGGCTCTATGCAGTAATGAGACATGAATGTAGTAATAGAAGCCCATGAGGCTGCTTTGCAGATGGTGTCCGGAGTTACATGTCGGGCCGCCGCCCACGAGGCTGCCATTCCCCTGGTAAAGTGAGCTGTCACCGCCTCTGGAGGAGCCAAGCCCTTAGCCCTGTATGCTTGCTTGATGGTCTGCATGATCAAGGCCGAGTGTCCTGGTTGAGGGTTTCTTCCCTTTATTGCTGCCCGAGTGTAAGACAAAGAGATGATCAGAACGTCTAAAGGGAGAAGTAATTTTCAGATATTCCTTTATAGCTTTGCCTACATCCAAAGGGTGAGTTTCAGTGGACCCCGGGGACATGAACGTAGGTAAGACGATCTCCTGATTCTCGTGGAACACGGAAGACACTTTCGCGTTTGAACCCATCATAGGAATGGGAACTACACGGTTCGGGAAAAATGTCAAGAAGGGTTTTTCATGACCCAGTGATCCGATCTCAGAGACCCTTTTACCCGAGGTAACGGCTACTAAGAAGGCGACTTTTGCTGAAAAGCCCTTGATGGAGAGCGGGGAGGGCCCCGTAGTACTGAGTCCAGAGATTGAGTCAAGGATAAATGGAAGGTCCCACTTGGGAAATCTGGATTTCCTTTGGGGCTTGAGCCTTTATGCAGAATCAAAGGATGAACTGCCCACGAAGTACCGGAGAAGGCCGATAACGCAGATACTTGGACTCTAAGAGGGCTGATAGATAAGGGTAAATCTAGGCCTGTTTGAAGGAAGCTTCGAACAGTATGTTGTCTACCGGGCGCTCGGGTTTGGCACATCACGGATCTTGTGGACAGATTACTGGGAGGGGCTGGGGAAGACCCAGCTGTCATGGTGCACGTTGGCACCAATGACAAAGTCAGAGGCAGATGGAGTGTCCTAAAGAACGATTTTAGGGACTTAGGAGCTAAATTGAGGAAAAGGACCTCCAAGGTAGTGTTCTCAGGAATACGACCGGTACATCGAGCCACACCAGAAAGGCAGAGGGAGATTAGGGAAGTAAACAAGTGGCTGAAGAGCTGGTGTAGTAAGGAGGGGTTTGGGTTCCTGGAGGACTGGGCCAACTTCTCAGTCGGTAACCGGTAATATAGAAGGGACGGACTGCACCTAAATGAGGAGGGTGCAGATCTGCTGGGAATAAAAATGGCCAAAAAGTTAGAGGGGTTTTTAAACTAGGCGATGGGGGAAGGGTCCAGAGGTAGAGATAGTCAGCGCGGAAGATATTCCAGAGGGTAGTATTGTGGGCATTAGTGGTAGGTTAACCAAAGCACAAAAACACAAGGTAAGTATAGTAGCAAGTCCTAGTTGCAATCTCGAAACACCCAATACGAGGAAAATATGCGACCGGTCTAAACTATGTGGCATGTTCACCAATGCCAGGAGCATGGCGGACAAGATGGGTGAACTAGAGATACTGTTGTACGAGGAGGATTTGGATTTTGTGGGAATTTCAGAGACCTGGTTCAACAGCTCTCATGATTGGCTGGCAAACATTCAAGGGTATACCCTATACCGCAAGGATAGAGAGGGTAAAAAAGGGGGAGGGGTATGCCTATATATCAAGAATAATGTACAAGCGAATGTGAGAGATGACATCACTGAGGGAGCTAGAGAGGAGGTGGAATCCTTATGGGTAGAGCTCCAAAGGGATGAAGCTAAGGGGAAAATAATACTGGGAGTATGCTATAGGCCCCCTAACCTGAGGGAGGAAGTGGAGACGGATCTCCTATCACAAATTGGATTAGCAGCAAGGATGGGAAGTGTTATCATAATGGGGGATTTTAATTATCCAGACATAGACTGGGCGGAGGGAACCGCGCATTCATTTTTTTTACAATCTTTATTTATGAAAACGTTTTCAATAACACTTTATCAAACACATATACATCCAAATGATAAAACAATTCTATTATTTTTTTATCAGAACCTTATTCAGATTTCTTTTTCACTTTAAGTCTTCATACTATTAAATCAAGGATGTAGAACCTATATTTAGAACCTACCTACCCGCCCACATCCCCTCACTCATGCCCATTCATACAAACAGAAAAAAAAAAAAAAACCCTTTTAGAGGGGGTCTCTTCCTATTTATGTTCTTCATTCTTTCTAAATTGTCCTCAGAAGTCTCGGAGAGGCTCTGAACTCCTCCCATCTAGCCCATATATTTAATGTTTGTTTTTTTAACCCTTCTTCTATTATCATTCTTTCCTCCAGGGCACGCATCTCCGTCATCTCACATTCCCATTCAATAACAGAAGGCGCAAGTGTATTTTTCCATTTTCTTGCTATAACAGTTCGAGCCGCTGTCAAAAAATATTTCAAAATTCCCTTTTTTATGTTTTTTATTGATCCTGGAATCATAGATAATACTGCCACTTGTATTTCTGGATACAGTTTGGTCCCGGTCAGTGCTCTAAAGATCTCAAATATTTTTTGCCAGAATGGTTGGATTTCTGAGCAATAGTACCAAATATGTGACATTGTACCTTGAGCTATATGACATCTCCAGCAGATGTCCGTATTGTCCGGATTCATTTTATGTAAGTCCACTGGGCATCTATACCATCTGGCTAAGATTTTGTAATTTCTTTCCTGATGTTTAGCCGATATTGAGAGTTTATGAGTCGCTATAATTGCCTTTCCCCATGTTTCCCTGAGAAATTCTATTCCAATCTCTAGTTCCCATTTTTTAACATATGGTAACGTCTGTCTATTGTTTTCTGAGATTAAATATTTATAAATCTTAGATAAGACATGGGTGGGTCTAGGTTCTTGCAAGAAATTTTTTTCTAAATTTGTCAAAGGCCTATCTATTATGGATTCCTTTGTTAAAGATTCTATATACCGCTGGAGCAGACCATACTGCATCCATTTACTTTTATGTTCTACCCCCAACTTTTCTAATGGGAGGAATTTATTCCCTTCCATCGTTTCCACTATCCTAGTGTCCTCACTTCTTTTCCACTTAAGAAAAGTTTTAGATTCAAGTGTCAGTGGAAACTCTGGGTTGCTAAATAATGGGGTCATAGGGCCTCTATAAGTAGATCCACTCCCTCTTTTTATTATATTATCCCAATCTTTTAATGTTGATACCACTAGAGAGGGTATCTCCCTCTCCGGCGGTCTTTGCACTCTTTTGATCCAGGGAAGGGATTTTAACTTAAAAGCTGTAATCTCTTCTTCAAGCTTCACCCACTGTTTATTATCTCTGTTGTGGAACCAGTCTACTATTCTGGTTATTATTATTGCTCTGAGATACATATCCATATCTGGAAGGGCAAGGCCCCCATCTTCTTTTGTTTTAACACCGTTCTTTTAATTCTGGGGGTCTTGCCTCCCAAGATAAACTTTCCTATTAACATATGCAATTTTTCCAGAGTATTTGTTGAAGGAAAAATGGGTATTGCTTGAAGAATATATAATATTTTGGGCAGTATATCCATCTTTACTATACTTATTCTACCCATCCAGGAGAACATCCCCTTTTCATATTGTTGTAACGTTCTCATAATTTTTTGCACCATTGGGACGTAATTATACTCCTGTAATTTGTCAAGATCAGTAGGGATGTAGGTACCTAGATATTTAATTGCGTTTTCTTGCCATTTGAATGAGAAATCTTTTTTAAGGAGTTCCACCATAGCGCTTGGTAAATTAATATTCAAAGCTTCAGATTTACCATAATTTACTTTGAAGTTGCTTAATGCACCAAATCGATTAAATTCAGATATCAAATTTGGTAATGATATCAATGGATTTGTAATATATAGTAGAATATCGTCTGCATATACAGACATTTTATACTCCTTATCTCCTGCTTTAATTCCTTGTATATCCCTATTTTTTCGGATCACTATTAACCACTTGAGCCCCGGACCATTATGCTGCCTAAGGACCAGAGGTCTTTTTCCAATTTGGCACCGCGTCGCTTTAACTGCTAATTGCGCGGTCATGCAATGCTGTACCCAAACGAAATTTGCGTCCTTTTCTTCCCACAAATAGAGCTTCCTTTTGATGGTATTTGATCACCTCTGCAGTTTTTATTTTTTGCGCTATAAACGGAAAAAGACCGAAAATTTTGAAAAAAAATGATATTTTCTACTTTTTGTTATAAAAAAAATCCAATAAACTAAATTTTAGTCATACATTTAGGCCAAAATGTATTCAGCCACATGTCTTTTGTAAAAAAAAATGTCAATAAGCGTATATTTATTGGTTTGCGCAAAAGTTATAGCGTCTACAAACTAGGGTACATTTTCTGTACTTTACACAGCTTTTAGTTTATGACTGCCTATGTCATTTCTTGAGGTGCTAAAATGGCAGACCAGTACAAAACCCCCCCAAATGACCCCATTTTGGAAAGTAGACACCCCAAGGAAATTGCTGAGAGGCATGTTGAACCCATTGAATATTTATTTTTTTTGTCCCAAGTGATTGAATAATGACAAAAAAAAAAAATATTTACAAAAAGTTGTCACTAAATGATATATTGCTCACACAGGCCATGGGCCTATGTGGAATTGCACCCCAAAATACATTCAGCTGCTTCTCCTGAGTATAGGGATACTACATGTGGGGGACTTTTTGGGAGCTTAGCCGCGTACGGGGCCCCGAAAACCAAGCACCGCCTTCAGGATTTCTAAGGGTGTAAATTTTTGATTTCACTCTTCACTGCCTATCACAGTTTCGGAGGCCATGGAATGCCCAGGTGGCACAAAACCCCCCCAAATGACCCCATTTTGGAAAGTAGACACCCCAAGCTATTTGCTGAGAGGCATGGTGAGTATTTTGCAGCTCTCATTTGTTTTTGAAAATGAAGAAAGACAAGAAAAAACATTTTTTTTTTCTTTTTTCAAATTTCAAAACTTTGTGACAAAAAATGAGGTCTGCAAAATACTCACTATACCTCTCAGCAAATAGCTTGGGGTGTCTACTTTCCAAAATGGGGTCATTTGGGGGGGTTTTGTGCCACCTGGGCTTTCCATGGCCTCCAAAACTGTGATAGGCAGTGAAGAGTGAAATCAAAAATTCACGCCCTTAGAAAGCCTGAAGGCGGTGCTTGGTTTTTGGGGTCCCGTACGCGGCTAGGCTCCCAAAAAGTCTCACACATGTGGTATCCCCGTACTCAGGAGAAGCAGCAGAATGTATTTTGGGGTGTAATTTCACATATTCCCATGGCATGTTTGAGCAATATATCATTTAGTGACAACTTTGTGCAAAAAAAAAAAATTGTCTCTTTCCCGCAACTTGTGTCACAATATAAAATATTCCATGGACTCGACATGCCTCTCAGCAAATAGCTTGGGGTGTCTACTTTCCAAAATGGGGTCATTTGGGGGGGGTTTGAACTGTCCTGGCATTTTATGCACAACATTTAGAAGTTTATGTCACACATCACCCACTCTTCTAACCACTTGAAGACAAAGCCCTTTCTGACACTCATTGTTTACATGAAAAAGTTATTTTTTTTTTGCAAAAAAATTACTTTGAACCCCCAAACATTATATATTTTTTTTAAAGCAAATGCCCTACAGATTAAAATGGTGGGTGTTTCATTTTTTTTTTTTTCACACAGTATTTGCGCAGCGATTTTTCAAACGCATTTTTTGGGGAAAAAACACACTTTTTTAAATTTTAATGCACTAAAACACACTATATTGCCCAAATGTTTGATGAAATAAAAAAGATGATCTTAGGCCGAGTACATGGATACCAAACATGACATGCTTTAAAATTGTGCACAAACGTGCAGTGGCAACAAAATGAATACATTTTTAAAAGACTTTAAAAGCCTTTACAGGTTACCACTTTAGATTTACAGAGGAGGTCTACTGAAAAAATTACTGCCCTCGATCTGACCTTCGCGGCGATACCTCACATGCATGGTGCAATTGCTGTTTACGTTTGACGACAGACCGCCGCTTGCGTTCGCCTTAGCGCGAGAGCAGGGGGCAACAGGGGTGCTTTTTTTTTTCTTTATTATTTTTTTGCTTTTTTTATCTTAATTTTAAACTGTTCCTTTCATTTTTTTTTTTTTTAATCATTTTTATTGTTATCTCGGGGAATGTAAATATCCCCTATGACAGCAATAGGTAGTGACAGGTACTCTTTTTTGAAAAAATTGGGGTCTATTAGACCCTAGATCTCTCCTCTGCCCTCAAAGCATCTGACCACACCAAGATCGGTGTGATAAAATGCTTCCCCAATTTCCCAATGGCGCTATTTACATCCGGCGAAATCTAAGTCATAAAATGCTCGTAGCTTCCGGTTTCTTAGGTCATAGAGATGTTTGGAGCCACTCTGGTCTCTGATCAGCTCTATGGTCAGCTGGCTGAATCACCGGCTGCATTCTCAGGTTCCCTGTTGAGACAGGAGAGCCAGAGAAAAACACGGAAGACGGTGAGGGGGCATTCCCTCCCACTGCTTGTAAAAGCAGTCTAGAGGCTAATTAGCGGCTAGGATTGCTTTTACATGAAAGCCGACCGCTGGCTGAAAAGAATAATACCAAGATGATACCTAAACCTGCAGGCATCATTCTGGTATAACCATTCAAAGTCGTGAATGGCGTACCTGAAGACAAAAAAATGGTTAACAATAAAGCACAGTAAACGGTAAAGTATAAAAAATTGCATACCTGAAAAGCAAACATGATAAAACATAATAACAATAAAACATTGCAGAATAGAATACAGTAAAAAAGAGCAGAACAATAGAGAGAGAGAATAGAGAGAGAGAGAACAATGAAACGACAACTATTTTTTTTTATTTTATATATATTTTTTTTTTTTACACTTTTTTTGTAACTAACTTTTATAACTGTAATCGGTTCCAGGTTCGGGTCTCTCAAAATGCGATGGCATCTTGGGAGACCCTGTGAAAGTGTGCCTAGTCTGTGCAATGCTGTACCCTACGCTAATACTCAACTAGTGAATGGTAGCGTTCAAAACATTCACCAATGCAAAGACCAGGATTGTCAGGACAGGAGGGACAATAATAGCGGGTGTCACGCCTATATCCGCGCTTGCTGCAGACACGACATCTTTTTTGAGGGGGTTCGTTGGGTAGGGGTACTCGGGAGGACATAAAAATGCCTCTCATGCAGCCGACTGCATTTGGTTGGGGATGTGAATGGGGGAAGTACGGGCGCTGCAGAAGCGGTGGGTTCCCAATTAGGATTGGCGAATGCAGCAGGAAGGGCATTATGGGCACGACGGGCCTGTGTTTGTCTTCTTGGTGGCAGCGGGACACTACTTGTGCTTGCCACCTCACCAGCTTGAACTGCACTTATGGGACTCGCCACGTCACCAAGTGTTACTGCAGTGCTGGTTTGACCATGACCGGGGTGTACTAGGCAGCTGGTGCTTGCCATTTCACCAAAACGCTACCAAAAAAACTGTTAGCGATCGCAGGAATCAGGCCTGACTCTGCGAACGCTGCAGTTATGTGTTTAGTGTTTTGTAAGTGTCAGTGATCGATCGATACTGCACTTGGGTGGGCTGGGCCGGGCGGAGGGACAAAACGCAGGTGCTAGCAGGTATCTGGGCTGATCCCGCTAACGCTGCATTTTTGGGAACCCTAAACTGCTGGGGACGCTAGTATAGATCTGATCGGATCAGATATTGATCCGTTCAGATACTATACCACTAAGGGAGGCGTATGCTGCGTGCGTGGGTGTTAGCGCTACTGGCGCTAATCTGACGCTGCTTGGGGCGACGCATATCACCGCCGGGCGATCGGGGGGCTAAACCTTTATTCGGTAATAAACGGCGGGTGCCCTGACACTATAAAAAATAAACAAACTAACCAGCGTCACCCGTAACGGTTATACAGTGATCAGTGGTGAAAGGGTTAACTAGGGGGCCATCAAGGGGTTAAAACATTTATTAGGTAGTATATGGGGGTCCCTGACGCTATAAAACGCTGACGGCGAACCTAAATATTTAGGTCCCTAACTAGCGTCACCAGCGACACTAATACAGCGATCAGAAAAATGATCGCTTAGCGACACTGGTGACGGGGGGTGATCAAGGGGTTAAAACTTTATTAGGGGGGGTTAGGGGGGTACCCTAGACCTACAGGGGGCTAATACTAACTGACCTAACACTTCTAACTGTCACAAACTGACACCAATCAGTAATCAGGAAAAAAAAAAAAAAAACAGCTTGGTGTCAGTTTGTGACAGGGGGGGGGGGGATTGGGGGGGGATCGGGGGGCGATCGGGGGGGGATCGGGGGTGTTTAGTGTGCCTGGCATGTTCTACTGTGTGTGTTTGTGTTTTACACTTACTCGGATGTCTTCTCTCCTCGGCGTCGGAACGGAAACTGCCGAGCCGAGGAGAGATGACATCACATCCTCTGCCTGTGTGTACTATACACAGGCAGGGGATGTTTCTCATTGGCTGGGAGCGATCGCGAGGGGGGGGCCACGATTGGATGGCCTCCCCCTCATCTCTGATCGCTGCCAGACAAATGCCGACCGCCGCTGGCACCGGGGGGGGGTCCTATCGGACCCCCCGCCCGCGGGAAGGCAATCACGTACCAGGTACGTGATTTTGCCTGCCCGTGCCGCTCTGTTCACGTATATAGGCGTGAGGCAGTCGGCAAGTGGTTAAAGCCCAATTTCAGGCTGAGGTATAATTTATCCACACAGGGCCCCCACACTACACATGTTAAAAGCTTGTAGCAGGCATTTTGATGTCATTACATACAATGCAGGACCAACAGTTCCACATGGCTAGTGAAGATGCCAAGGGTCCGCCCACATTCTAAGATCATCAGGAAAAAAAGCCAGATGGAGGCATATTGTGAGGTCAGTGTGATGTCATAGGACATATAGACTCTGGATGGCAGGACATTTGGATAGGGAGATTTGAGGGGTCCTCTATATGAGGCTCCCGGTCAAACCAAATCATTGTCTCTGGGTGTGTCCTACGTCTCCTAAACTGAAGAGTGAACTTTGACCTTTACCATACAGAAATCTGTCAGGAATCTGTGAAAGTAAGCTCTCATGTGATCAGGTGACGTGCGGAGGAACGGAGTGTAAATAGCAGACAATTTTCTCCAGAGCTCCTAATGGTGGGGATGGATTTTGCTGAGTGCTGGTGCCAAGTTTCCACCCCCCAGGATCACTGCAGGTGTGGAGAAAAGCTGTGTAAGAGGATATGGAGGAGAGATGAGGAGGAGATCCAGGAATCAGGATAAAGGTCAGGACAAGCAACAGACGAGCACATCCAAGAGATGAAGCCGGGGTCACTACACAGAAAATCAATCCAAGGAAACAACAGGCAGGACGAGGAATAGCAAGAAGGAGCTCAGAGACAAATGAGAATATTGCTCAGCCAATGGGAGATTATCTCAGCATGACTTACATAATGAAGGAGATGAGGGGGAGGGGAGGAAGTCACTTTAGGTGGGGCTTGACAAATTTGATTTCAATCTAGGAGCCAGCTAAAAAAGTTAGGAGAGATTTTAAGCGAAGTGTGGGTTATTGGCCCCTAGGGCAGGGCAAGTAATTTGTGAGGTGCAGAACACAGGACTTGGGGTGCAAGGTGCAGGAGAAGGGTGCAGGACATGTTGTGCTCTGTACAGGATGCAGGGCATGTGGTGTAGAGTGCAGAACGCAGGACATGGGGTGCAGGGTACCAGAGAAGGGTGTAGGTCACCACAGAACATGAGATGCAGGAGAAGGGTCCAGTGTGCAGAATGCAGGACATAGTTACATAGTAGGTAAGGTTGAATAAAGACAATAGTCCACCCAATCCGACCTGTGTAGGTACATATGTGTCAGTGTCAATAATCATTTCCCATATCCCTGTATTTTATGCTCTTTAAGATGCACATCCAAGAGTCTCCTAAAAATATCAATACTCCCCGCAGCCACCACCACTTGTGGAAGAGAGTTCCACATTCTTACCGCTCTGACAGTGAAAAACCCCTACACAGCTTAAGGTTAAACCGATTTCCCCATGTCCTCTCACACCCCCTGAGATTGAATAGGTTTTTTCCTATGCTAGGATCACCACTGAGATATTTGTAAGTAGCTATCATATCTCCTCCCAAGTGTCTTTTCTCCAGCGAGAATAAATTTAGCGCTTGTAGTCGCTCCTTGTATTTGAGGTCCTCCTGCCCCCTAATTCATTTAGTTCCCTTTCTTTGGACTCTCTCCAGCTCCAGCACATCCCTTCTGAGGACTGGTGTCCAAAACTGGACGGAATACTCCAGATGTGGCCTGACCAGAGTTTTATAAAGTGTTAGAATTATAGTTTTATCTCTGGAGAAAATGACCAGTTACACCGGTGACGGTGTTTCTGGGAAGTCTTCCAGGACGGCACCATGAGAGATGACTGGTCCCACCTGACAAGAAACACAATCAAAGAAGAGATCAAAAACTCCCACCCCTCCTTGTGCTCCTCAGTTGTGAAAAAGTATTGACCCATACCAGTGCACGAGAGTGAGAACCACCACAAATGTTCATACAACACCAACACACAAAAAACGGGTGGGAAGTAGGCCTGCCGTCTTGGAAGACTTCCCAGAAAAACCATTACCGGTAAGTTTAACTGGTCATTTTCTCAAGTCGTCCTCCAGGACGGTACACAGAGAGAAGAGCAAGTAGCTCAGGCCTACCTTAGGGTGGGACAACAGCCTGTAGAACCTTTCTACTGAATGCCAAATCCTGAGGTGACAACAGTTCCACCCTTTAGTGCCTCAGAAAAGTGTTCTGGCTTCTCCATGTAGCTGCTCTGCAGATCTGTTCTACTGATGCTCCAGGCCTTTCCCCAGAGACTGTGTAGAGTGTGCCGTAAGGCTAGTGGGAACCGCTTTACCAGCCTGCTCATAGGCTACAAAAATGGTCTGCCTAATCTAATTTGCTATGGTTGTTTTTGATGCTTGCTGACCCTTCTTCTGGCTGCAAAAAACAACTAATAAGTGACTGGACCTTCTAAAATCCTTCACTCTCTCTAAATAAACTGACAGACACTGTCTGACATCTAAACAACAAACTTAACTTTCCTTCTCGTTCTGAGGATTGGCACAAAACGAAAGAAGGACAATCTCCTGTGTCCTGTGGAACCATGAGGCCACCTTCGGAAAGGTACAGGGAATCCTGCCTGAGGATAATCCTGTCTTCAAATAATAAGAAAAGGTGCTCTTTTACAGACACAGCCTGGAGATCACCTATCCTCCTGTCCTTTGTAATGGTCCGCATGAAGGTTGTCTTAAAGCGGGGGTCCACCTATCTATCTTTTTTTTTTTTTAGTTCATTCACAAACTTTTCTTCTCAGCATTACATACTCACATATTGTGTGTAATATGTCCGCCTGTGTCAGATTTCGTCGGAAAGAATAACTTATATTATTCACTGCAGGCGGTTTCCATCTTCATTGTGGGCATTTGAAGCCCACAAGCATTTATTTCCTGGATGTGGTGGATGCTGTGCTCCCAGCATTCACCGCTCGTTCCCGCACATGCTCAGTGGCATCCTGGGAAGCCTGAGACTAGCTCCCAGGAGTCTGGGAGAGGCTAGAAACACGCCTACTCCCACGGGAGAACCAGGAAGTGCAAAGAAGAATAGAAAAATAAAAAGGTAATTACGGTGATTTAAATTTTTTTAAATGGCATGTCAGCATCTAGGCAAGGAAGAGAATACATACAGATATTGTTCAAAATTTGGGTGGAACCCCGCTTTAAGGGCAAGAAATTTAAGCAGGATATGAAGGGCTTGAACGGTGCCTTGGTCAGGGCTCCGAGGGCTAGGGTAAGATTCCATGGTGGAAATTGATTCATTTGCACCGGGGATATCCTCTCCCTAGCTGACAAAAATCTCTTGATCAGTGGATTCAGTGCCAGTCTCCTGTTCATAAAACTGGACAAGGCCGACACCTAGACCCTGAACGTCTTAGTAGCTATACCCTGATCCGTGCTGTCCTCCAGGATTGCAGGGATCTCCTGCTGGGAAGTCCCCCTCGCCTGACACCAATGCGAGAAGACTCCCCAGAATTTGGCGTAAATACATCTGGTAACCACCTTCCTACTCTGTAACAGGGTGTCGATTACCTCTGAACACCCCCTCTGCCGCAGGGGCTCTCCCTTTCAAGAGCCAAGCCGCTAGCTTGAAGAAACCAGGGTTTGGGTGGCAGACTGGACCCTGTAAGAGAAGGTCCTGCCACGCCGGAAGATGCTGTGGAGGGGACACAGACCAATTTCCCAGGGTAGGGAACCAGGTCCTCTTGGGCCACTAGGGAGCGATTAAAATCAGTCTGCCCTCAGACTAACTCAGCTTCTGCGCTATCTTTGGGATCAGAGCCAAAGGGGAAAGGCATAGGCCAAGTGGAATCCCAGTCTTGGGCCAACACATCCACCCCCTCGGATCCTTTCTACCTGGACAGTGAAAAGAACCGCCTCACCTTCCTGTTCCCTTCTCTGTGCAAACAGATCGATCCTCGGTCTGCCGAAGCGTCGAAACACGAGGGAGTACACTTCAGGGATCAGTTCTCACTCTCCCTGGTGAATCAGCTGTCGACTGAGGTAGTCTGCTTCAACATAGCAGACCCCCTTTATATGCACTGCTGAAATTGAGTGGATCCTCTCTTCCGCCTACTCCAGGAGTTCCTGAGTCAGGCCCAAAAGAGCGCGCTACCTGGTAGCCCCCCAGTAATTTAGGAAGGCCACCGTGGTTCAATTATCGGAAAGGATCTGAACCTCTTTCCTCCGGATTCTTTCTTCAAAAGCCTTTAGGGCTTCAGTGACTGCCAAAAGCTCCCAGAAGTTGGAGGAAGAGCCCCTCTGAACTTGGTTCCAGACACCCTGGGCCCGCAGTTTTTCCAGATGTGCCCCATAACCCCAGGCGCTGGCATTGGTCATCACCCTGAGGGGTTGGAGCTGAGCCCAGAGGTGACCCTCCCCAACCTCTGAGGTTTGAGCCACCACTGTAAGACTCCTTTACCCCTCCTGGAATGGAGACCTTTTTGTCTAAGGTTCCCCTTTTTCTGTCCCAGGAGGATAGGAGGAACTGCTGGAGAGTCCTGGAGTGGAGCCTACGGCACCACAGGAATACAAGCTGTTATTAAGCTGAGGACTCTCATAACTCCTCTGAAAAAGACCTCTTCTGCCTCTAGGAGGGACGAGACTGCAGCTATCAGCTCTCTACTTTCCCCGGGGGCAACACAAGCTTCTGTGCTGCCGAATCTACCAGGAACCCTAGGTAAAACTTGGTCTGTGCCAGAATCAGAGAGGATTTTTCCTGGCTGATTAACCACCCCAGGGACTCCAAGATACTTGCTACTTTGTCCAGGTCAGACAGTAGTAGATTGCGACTCTGGTTGTAAACCAAAAAGGTCATCCAGATAGGAGATCAGCTCTATCCCTTGGAGATGGAGGTACAAAACCACCTCTGCAGGGATCTGTGTGAAAACTCTCAGGCTGGCTGCCAGCCCAAAGGGTAGGGCGCAAAACTGCCAATGCTCCACGCCCTAACCCGAGAGAACCGTTGAATTTCCTGGTGCCCTTGAAAAATGGGGACATGAAGATAGACGTCTTTTAGGTCTATCGTGACCATAAACACCTCCTTCAGAAGATGCTTCCCGACTTCTTGTACCGTAGGAACCTGTTTAGCCTTCTTAAATTTATTATAAGGCGGTAATTTATTATAAGGCAGAACTTTCCCGAGGGCTTTGTCGTTCTAATCCAATTGTGTAGCTCAGAACAAACACCAGGCAGTCTGTATGTAAGTTCAACCAGGAATCTCTTTTATTGAAAGGAATACAGGCTCTTTTATACAGTAAAAGAGGAGGTGCATACCTCCGGCTCATATTACTCTGAACATACACCTGTGACCAGAAACCTAATTAAAGTGGAGGGCCACCCTGAAAAAAAAAATCACCAAAAATCCTAAAAAAAAAAAAAAAATTAAACTTACCTAAACCCTTGTTGCTAGGCAGTCTTCCTAATCTGCCTCTTCCTATTCCGCGGTGAGTTCTTCTCCTTGGTGAGCGGCCCCGTTGTCTTCTGGGAACTGTGTGTGTTCCCAGAACACCACGGGGCCATTCACAGAATGGAGCGCCGCTCGCGCATGCGCAGTAGGAAACTGGCAGTGAAGCCGCAAGGCTCCACTGCCTGTTTCCCTTTCCTAAGATGGCGGTGCCGGGACCCGAGAGCCGAGGGATGGGTCAGCCTCGGGCAGCCGACATCGCGGGAACCCAGGACAGGTAAGTACTTATTTAAAGTCAGCAGCTACAGTGTTAGTAGCTGCTGACTTTAAATTTTTTTTTTTTAGGACGGAATCCCGCTTTAACATGAGCTAATTAACTAATCCCTTTAGACAGCCTAGATGACTCAGACATGACCTTTAGGCCAGACTGGCCGTCTTGTAGCTCAGAAAACCCAATCAACATTATCACAAATCAACACAGAACTCTTCTTCACACAACAGCAGAGTTAATTAACACAAACAACAATGGGGATCTAATGACTCTTAGATCCCATACTAGACTTATTTGCAAAACACATTCTAGCAGGCAACAGACAGACAGGTGTCTGGAATTGACATCAGCATCTCCTAACAGTATTTGTCCCAGCATTATGAATCAGCCACTATTTCTAATATGGCAAATCCAGGGTCCCCAGAGTCTGTGTGTCCTGGGGGACCAGGACCCGAATCCACAGTAATAACACCTCAAGGATCCCCAGGCATACAGCTCACAAAGAGCACAATTCCCCCAAATGCCAGGGCCCACGATCGATCGGCAAGAGGCTAGCATTCAGTCCCCTCCAAAAGTCTCTCTCCCGGCTAGGTCTGTCACATTTCTCCCCTTTCGGCATGAGACTAACACAGGAGGAGACCCCAGACGGGTTGACTCCGAAGTTAGTCAGTAGTTCCAGTCCTCTAATGCCTGTACCCACACAGTACCCCAAACAAATTGTTCCAAACAAAGCATTACTCACCCAGCCAACCTTTGCCTCTCTCAGAGAACATATCTGCCGCTGGGGAGAGGCCTGGACTGGCCCTTCTCCCTGGAGTCCTTTCAGTCGCTGGAGAGAAGACAGGCTGTCTGGGCTCACTCCGTCATGCTGTTGGGGATCTGGGCCGACTGTTCAGCATCCCTGGGGTATACAGGTGGAGACTGAAGTCCCATCCACCTTCACAGGAAATCCATCCTCTGTTAGTTGAGGGCAGAGTCCAGCAGTACTCGGCCCTGTTGCCAGCCCTTCTGCTGGAAACCCCACACCATCTGTTCCGGCTAACTGTTGGAGAGGGAGGCCGACTGCCCAGCCTCCCTGGAACTCTGTAGTTGTTGCCGGTGCTGGGCAGAGGTTGGTAGCACTCTGCCCTGTTGCCAGCACTTCTGCTGGGGACTCCGCATCCTCCGCTCCAGCTAACCATTGGGGCAGGAGACTGGCTTCCTCCACTCCCAAACTGTGTAGTAGCCATTGGGGAGGTGAGTCGGCTGCTTCCTTTTCCATTCCCTCATCTGGATGTTGGGACGATATGTCTGTGGTACTGTCTCCCAAGTGCACGGATCTTTGCTGGGGAGGAAAGACCACTTCTTCCACCCTGGCCAACTGTTGGGGAGGGACGACGAACACCTCCTCTCCCTTCTCCCCCGTATCCTGATCTGCTGGTGGGAAGTGACCACCTCCTTCTCACCCTGAGCCTCCAGAACTGCCGCAGGTGTAGGGCAGAGATCTTGGATCCTCTGTCCGGTTGCCAGCGCTTTAACTGGGGAAGTTCCTTGTAACTTCACAGATACTTCTGTTGGTGCTGGGCAGAGCACAGTGAAGTTTGGCCCTAATAACAGCTCTTCTTGTGCTGGAGGCTCACCAGGTTGTTCTCCCTCAGAAAAGTCTATTAAATCCCCTGTCTCTGCAACTGATGTCTGGGGATAAAGGTTCACCATCTCCTCTCCGTGGAACCCAGAAGATGCTATCAGTGCTGGGCAGAGGTTAGCAGAGCTCTGCCCTGTTGTCAGCACTTCAGGTTTGGGGACGGCAATCTTCAGATTTTCCACTGCCGATTCTCTGGCATGCTGCTGGACAGGCACATTCCTCCATCCAAGATCATCCCATGCAGAAACAGGATCATCAAGGTCAGTCAGCACTTGCTGCATCCACCATAAGACCTCCGCCTCCCTAGCTGTGGGGGCAGGTTGGCAAAGCACACTGTTACTCTGCCACATTGTCAACTCTTCAGCCAGGATTTCAGAGTTGTCAACTGGTATTTCCTGATAGTCCCAGGCAAAGGGAGCCCCACCCTGCTGCTGAGCAGAGTCTAGCAGCTGTCTGTAGGCAATCTCCAGCTCCCATTCCTGAACGGCTAGAAACTCCAAATCTTCCTGTGCCCAGTGCACTTCTGAGACATTCAGTCTTCACTCTCTGTGCTCCATTATTTCCTCCAAACGCCACTCCCGGTCACTCCCAAAGTTAGGGTCCCTGGACAGCCTCCAGTATAACAATCCCAGGCCATCATAGTCAAAGCCTTCCGTGGGGCTGTCATCCACTGTCCACGGGCACACTTGGGCTACATACCACTGGAGGGCTCTGTAGCTCTCGTCCAACCTCATTTCTGCCCGGATCAGCCTGCTTAACTCGGCTGTCCACTCCTGGTTTGGTTGTTCCCCCAATAACAGCATTCGCACTTCATACTGCAACCAGTACCTTACATGGATGGAGGGGAGTACTTTTCCCTGGTGTCGCTGCTCACGGGCTAGCGCTTCCTTCCAGAGTCTACAGCGGACAGAATCAAACCATCCTAGCAGGACCTGCTCTGATACTGGTCCTCTGTGCTGTATCTGCATCTCTCGCAACCTCCTTCTGAATTCCTCATCCATGGTAGCTGGTATCTCTCCTCTCCTGCTATCCTGCTACCTTGGATCCAGGTGATGGTTTGGATGTGTTCACGGCAAGGAAGCACAATCCCACCATTCCCTCCACGGCTCTCAAGTAAGTCTTTTAGCGTGGCTCTCCTGCAGGCTGGTTTGGAGTGTCCCAGTAACTGGAGAGCAAATCCCACTGCTGCCAACCAATGTAACAAGCCCCTGCTCGCTTGATTCCACTCTCCCGACACTCCTCTGCAGCTATAGAATCAGACTGCAGATCGCAACATCTGATGGTTCAGTCATCCGATGCTCTGGGACTAGAACTACAGCTATGTGCCGTTCTAATCCAGTTGTGTAGCTCAGAACAAACACCAGGCAGGCTGTATGTAAGTTCAACCAGGAATCTCTTTTACTGAAAGGAATACAGGCTCTTTTATACACTAAAAGTGGAGGTGCATACCTCCGGCTCATATTACTCTAACAATACAGCTGTAACCTAATTAACCTAATTAACATGAGCTAATTAACTAATCCCTTTAGACAGCCTAGATGACTCAGACATGACCTTTAGGCCAGACTGGCCGTCTTGTAGCTCAGAAAACCCAATCAACATTATCACAATAGCAGATTTAATTAACACAAACAACAATGGGGATCTAATGACTCTTAGATCCCATACTAGAGACTTATTTACAATACACATTCTAGCAGTCAACAGACAGACAGGTGTCTGGAATTGACATCAGCGTCTTCTAACAGTATTTGTCCCAGCTTTATGAATCAGCCACTATTTCTAATATGGCTAATCCAGGGTCCCCAGAGTCTGTGTGTCCTGGGGGACCAGGACCTAAATCCACAGTAATACCCCCTCAAGGGTCCCCAGGCATACAGCTCACAAAGAGCACCGTTCCCCCAAATGCCAGGGCCCACGATTGAGTCTCTCTCCCGGCTAGGTCTGTCACAATATGAAGTTTTATTTTTATTATGTAGGTGTATATATATATATATATATATATATATATATATATATGTATATGCATGTGTATGTATATATGTGTATATATATATTTTTTTTTTCTTCCTCTTGCGGGTACAATGTGTATAATTATAGGTGTTTTAAAAACACTTTTTGAGGATAGGGATGATAGGGGTGTTCCTTATTAAGTGTCACGAATTAGAAGGGCGCTTTGCAAAAGCACTATATATAGAGACGGGGAGGGATGTTTGTTAGGGGGGAGTGTCCCCTCCTTCCCCTCCCCACCCTTTCCTTTTTTTTTTTTTTTTCTTCACGGATCCAATGGGGATGCTGATGACTTAATGGGGGTAATGGGGTTCTTGGGATGGAGCACGGGTGTGTGTATGTATGTATATACATGTATATACCTATATGTGTATGCATGTATATATTTCGGACCTAAGTAGATGATTGGTTCATAGAGGACCTTATCTATACCTTCTTTTTTCTTTTTCTCTTTTTTTTTTTTTTTTATTATGATAAAAGCCATATAACAGAGTCGGGTTCCTGGAGCCCTCCTTCAACAGTTAAACTAGCGGGTATCCCCTATATGGGGAAATGCCCGTCTGGTCAGATAGATCAAGGACCACAGCGTACTCAGACCCGAAAGGCACCAACCACACAATGAATTTATAAGGGAATTTATTGAGGAGTTATGGAGGAACACATTTTGGGAAAGGTTTATAGGGGAATTAGGGGGGATAGGAGTGGGGATTTCAATGGCACAGGGGAAGGGGGGGTGGGAGAGGGGAGGGGGAAGTTGGGGTTATTTTTATTTAAAGGGGAAGGTCGGAGGAGGGAAAATAGATAAATAACTAGGTGGATGTTTTGGCATTTTCTTGGTTGTTTGTTCGTTTTTTCTATTTTTTTTCTTGGAATGGGGATAACACTAGAATTTAGTTTGAGTAGGCTGTCGGTGCGGAAAGTGGGCTCCGGTTACTAAGTTACCAAGTATGAGAGACAAATATGGCTAAGTGGACAGTATGTGGGACTAGGGGTACTGTTTCAGCCATGCCCTACTTGCCTTCAATCCCCCTATGGGATTGTACTGATAGAGGGAGAAAAGAGATAAATAGTGCATACTGGGAAAACTGGGGGGGGGGATGGGAGGGGGGTGCAGTGGAGGGGAGGAGAGGGGAGATGGGATTTTTTTTTCCCTTTATCTTTCTCTCTCCCTTGCTCACCCTCCCCTCTCCTTGTTTGGGTTTTTCTTTTTTTTTCCTTTTTTCTCTCCTACATTAGGGGGAAGACTGCTATATGATGTAATAAGTGGTTATGCTTGGGGAAATAGGAGTAGAGGAAGATATAAATTTCTCCTTTTTTTTTTTTTTGGCTGGGCGGTATGGCGGTAATATATTATGTGACTATAGCCGGGGTAGTAGAGTTGGGAGCGGAGCTTCTCAGCCAGGTCAAGCCAACTCCCCATATAAGCCAGCACCCACGTGAGCTGCAGCTCGGAGGTGGGTGCTCTCTCTAGGGGTTTAGTAAGGGGGTGGGTTTTTATTTATTTTTTATTTATTTATTTTTTCTCTTTGGGGGTTTGTCCTTCCATTCCCAGGGGAGATGGACGGGGTGCAAGTGACTACTCTAAACGTTAAAGGACTGAATGTCCCGGAGAAACGGAGGATGCTCCTTAATGACCTGAAGCGAACATGCACAGATGTGGCATTTGTACAGGAAACACATTTTAAGGCGGGTAGACTCCCTTTTCTTCAGAATAGATTTTTTCCATGTGTATATCATGCTTGTAATCAAGAATCAAAATCCAAAGGTGTCTCTATTTTGATTTCCAGTCGAGTATCCTGGTCTCTTATAGAGAAATGTTTGGATCTAAATGGTCGTTATCTTTTTCTTAAAGGATACCTCGATGACATTAAGGTGACACTGGCCACTGTATATGCATCAAATCTAAATCAAGACTCTTTTTTGAACAAAGTTCTACCAAAGCTAGCAGAATTTGCAGAAGGTAAACTGATCCTGGGGGGGATTTTAATATCCCCCTGGACCCTAGTATAGACACTTCCGTAGGGACTTCATCGGTTCCAGGCAGTGCCAGAAAGCGTATCCTGAGGAAACTATACGAATTGCAACTGTTAGATGCCTGGCGAATCCTTCACGCAAGGGAAAGAGATTATACTTTTTTTTCTAACCCACATCAAGTGTACTCTCGAATAGATTTATTTTTGGTTCCGCATTATTTACTTTCCTCAGTACGGGATGTTTCCATTGGAAATATAACGTGGTCAGATTATGCCCCGGTGACTCTCTGCCTCTCTTTATCCGGATCGGCTGGCTCCCCGGAGTGGCGCTGGCGTCTTAATGAGAGTTTGCTACAAAATCCTGAAATCTGGGATGATGTGGCAAAAGAACTTACAGCATACTTTCAGATGAACAACACGCCGGGGAGCGACCCGGGCATGGTATGGGAGGCACATAAGGCAGTAATACGGGGGATTTTGATCAAACATGGATCCCGATTGAAGAAAGCACGAGAAGTACAGATAACAAAATTACTAGGAGATATACAGGTCCTTGAATTACAACACAGGGGCCCTCTGTGGGGAATGATCTGGCTCATTTGAGGCGACAAATAACAGACCTCCTTCGTTTTAAAGCTAAAGCAGCAATACAGTCTGGTAGGAAGGCGACATATGAACTGGGAGATAAATGCAGTAAATTGTTGGTGGGGAAGCTTAAGGAGAGGAGTTCGACAACATATATACCTCACATAAAAGGAAAGGATGGTCAACTAATTGCGCTGCCAAAAGATATTGCTAAGATGTTTGGAGAATTCTATTCGTCTTTATATAATTTGATATCACCATCCCCTTCTCCTTCTGTTCTGGAAGAATACCTTTCCTCATCAGGTCTTACTCGACTTCCCTCTCCGGTACGTAGTAGTTTAGAAGCCCCTTTTACTATAGAGGAGTTGATGACGGTGATAAAAACGGTTAAATCTGGGAAGGCACCAGGCCCAGATGGATTTACCTTACAGTACTATAAAAACTAATTTTCTGTGTTGGGTGTGCACATGATAAAGATGTTTAATGCGCTTGGCCAGACGACCACACTGCCCCCAGATGCACTTCTGGAGTATATTTCCGTTATTCCAAAGGAGGGGAAAGATCCGTCAGAATGTGGAAGTTACCGTCCAATTTCGCTATTAAATGTAGATTTAAAGCTTTTTACTAAATTACTAGCCTCCCGTATTCAACCTCAGCTTACTCAGTTAATCCATCTAGATCAAGTAGGGTTTATCCCCTCTCGTGAAGCAAGAGACAATACCATCAAGGTACTTAACTTGATCCACCACGCTAATAAGACAAATACACCATGCGTCTTTCTGAGCACCGATGCAGAAAAAGCGTTCGATAGAGTAAACTGCAATTTTATGTTTTCGGTCCTGAGGCACATGGGACTAGGAGACCGTATGCTGCAATGGATTGCTAAGGTCTATACTGCTCCACAGGCGTCGGTTAAAATAAATGGAGTATTCTCAAAACCTTTTAGGATCTCAAATGGAACACGGCAGGGATGCCCTCTGTCACCCCTGTTGTTTGCGCTTTCGCTGGATCCATTGTTGAACAAAATTCGGCAAAATCCAGATATCTTGGGGCTACAGATAGGAGATCACAATTACAAAGTCTCAGCCTATGCAGACGATCTGTTGCTCTCTATGTCTAATCCGCACATTTCATTGCCTAACCTTATGAAGGAGTTTGAAGGCTATGGAGCTCTTTCAAATTTAAAAATAAATTTTACCAAATCGGAAGCTATGGGAGTGGCACTTCCTCAATCAGAGCGTGGTATTATACCATCCAATTTTAAATTCAAATGGGTGACATCAGCGTTAAGGTACTTGGGTACATATATACCATCAAACCTGGGCAATACTTTTGCGGTAAATTTTCCACCATTATACAACGCAGTACGATCTTAATTGGATAAATGGAATCAGGGGCTACACTCGTGGTTTGGCCGATGTAATATTATCAAAATGAGTATCATGCCAAAATTCTTGTACCTTTTTCAGGCATTACCTATCGCTATACCGGCAGTTTTTTTTCGTCAAATTCGCACTCTTTTTACTAAATTTATATAGGGGCGAATAAACGCCCCAGGATTAGTAGATGTCTTTTGATGCTACCCAAGTGCTTTGGCGGTGTAGCTGCCCCAGACGCATTTAAATATTATCAAGCGGCCCATCTGGGCAGAATGATCGACTGGAGCAGACATATGGAGTTCAAACTTTGGTTAGACATAGAACAACAATCTAGCCCGATACCTTTGGGTAGAGCACCTTGGTGCTATGCAGCCCTACCCGTCCCTCTTAAAACACATCCTATTATAGGCCCTACACTGAGAATGGGATCTGGGCTCTGTCGGAACCCTAAATTTTCCCCGAGACAATCACCCTTGTTCCCAATATTGGGAAACCCTAGTTTCCCCCCAGGTATGGAATTAGGGGCGTTTAAGAATTTAATAGAGAGGGGCTGTTTTCAGGCATCGCACTTTCTGGATCATGAGAATTGGCCCACGGTGGCCACATTGACACACCCGGGGGGCCGGTATGAAATAAATCTCTGGCAGGCGTTGCAGCTACGTCATTTCCTTAGGTCTCTGGGACCACCGATAAATTATCAGCGTCAATTAACTTTATTTGAGTCATATTGCGATGGAGACAAACCCCTCTCTTGGACGATTTCAAAGATATATGCCTTGCTTAGCATGCCCTCAGAAGATTTTGTGATGCCAGGCTTTGGTAAATGGGAGAGAGATCTTGATAGGACCTTTAGCCCAGCCCAACGACAGAATATTATCTATCTTTCGTTGAACTCATCAATATGCACACGGATTCAGGACGCTAATTATAAATGACTGGCACGATGGTATTACACCCCGGCAAGGCTAAGTAAATTTTCTCCCGAGGCCTCAGACCGTTGTTGGAAATGTAGAGAGGATCGGGGGACACTATTTCACATATTTTGGTCCTGTCCTAAGATTAGACATTACTGGCTAGAGGTACAGAGGATATCTCAAAAGTTCACAGTCTTTCCAATACCAGATGACCCCGCATTTTTTCTGCTTCATTGTTCACAAATCCCCCAGCAGGCATATAAAAAATCTGTGTTATGTCACATGGTCAATGCAGCTAAAGCCTGTATTACTCTTGTAATGTCAGCACAAGACAGAAAAAAGCAATACACTAGAACATGGGCAGGCTGGGATCAATTTGTATATTCAGAAGAGGGGAGGAGACTGATGGGGAGTGCGCCTGGGGAATGATGGGTCCCATGCTGGTGTGTTTTCATTTTGTACGCCCGTCTCCTCGGGGAGCGGAGGATGACCCCTTCCCCCCCCCTTTTTTTTTTTTTTTTTTTTGTTTGTTTTTTTTCTCTTCTTTCATTTTTGATTTGTTTTTTGGGTTTGTGGGTTTACTGATTTATTTACTTAGAAGGTTTTTTGTTTTTTTTTGTTTTTTATTTGGTAAAATATAAAAAGAAAGGGAGGATTTCTTTCTTCTTTTGAGTGGATACATACATATAAGTATAAGTACATAAAGATGTATATATACATGCTTATATAACTATGGATTATTAAGTTGGTACAAAATGTATGGCAGTTAAAAGCAAATGTGTATATGGAAAGTGACATGATATTGGATTACCTGCCTCCTTTTGAATAAATAAAGAATACAAAGGAAAAAAAAATAATGATAAAAATGCCATAAATCGTTCCTCTATTTTGTAGATGCTATAACTTTTGCGCAAACCAATCAATATACGCTTATTGCAAATTTTTTTTTTAAACAAAAATATGTAGAAGAATACATAGTGGCCTAAACTGAGTAAAAAATTAGCTTTTCAAAAACCACATCTGTTACATAGTAGCACAATGTATAAATAGTAGCATATGTAGTAATGATATGATAATGGTCTTGAAAGGTATTTAAAATGGGGTATCTGACCAACGCCACTCATCAGAAAGGCAGGAGTCTAAAAATAATAATATTGAAAATTACTATAGTGTGTGAGTAGTTGTAACCGGTCCATCCAAACAAGGGAGATGGAGACGGTAAAATTGTATATATACCGTATATAGAATCATATCTACATGTAAAACATGGATCTGGGTCCAAGCATGGAGAGCCGGAGGCCGGTCGGAGATGTCATTAGCCCCAGGAGCTGAGGTAGCATACCCCATGGCAACAGAATGGACATAGGATAAGACTATTATCATATCATTACTACATATGCTAGGCTTACTGTAAAGTACCAATTTAATCAAGATTTGATTATTTCTATATCATGGAGACACACATCAATGAGTTTGGTTTTTACCTTTGTTTACGATATGAACTTATATGTGTTATCTCGCTATGCCATTGTCATGTTATTTGTATGCAATAAATTATATGTACTTTATCTACTATTTATACATTGTGCTACTATGTAACATATGTGGTTCTTACTAATCATTTACTACCTACCGCACACAATCTGTCATGTTATCTTCTTGTCTGCATGATTATCACAAAGTCCCATTTCCTTCCCTCCTTTTGCAAATTTCTTCATTAGTTTGGGCCAATTTATATTCTTCTACGTATTTTTGGTAAAAAAAAAAACACAATAAGCATATATTGATTGGTTTACACAAAAGTTATAGCATCTACAATCTATGGGAAAGATTTATGGCATTTTTATTATTTATTTTTTTTTTTACTAGTAATGGGGTGATCTGTGATTTTTTAGCGGACTTTGCGACTGACAGATCAGACACTGTTGACACATTTTTGGGACCATTGACATTTATACAGCGACCAGTGCTATAAATATGCACTAATTACTGTGTAAATGCCACTGGTAGGGAAGGGGTTAACACTAGGGGGAGATCAAGGGGTTAAATGTGTGTTCTCTCATGTGTGTTATAACTGTGTGGGGATAGGACTGACTAGGGGAGGAGACCTATCTCGTGCATGCGATCGTGCCCGCTGGCCAAGCGCATCGGGTCCCCCGTCGTGCAGCGGGCATGCATGCGCCCTCTGGGTTTCGTCCAGGAGAGCCATTCTGCAGCAGTATATCTATGTGAGCCGGTCGGGAACCAGTTAAGAACGGTCATAGGGAGGACCAGACAGTCAGTGGTTAGCCTTCATTGCTGGCAGAGCTTTTTATTTTGGGTCCAGCGGTGTGGCGGGTGTTGTGATTGACAATGGATTTACAATGTGCCCCATACTCATTCACATGGGGGGGCAGGATCTGGGGGCCACCTCATTAAAGGGGGTTTCCAGATTCCAATGAGCCCCCTGCCTGCAGACCCCCACAACCAGCCCAGGGATGTGGGAAAGAGGCCCTTCTCCCCATCAACATGGGGACAAGGTGCTTTTGGGTGGGGGTGGGGAAGCACCCAAAGCACCCCCATGTTGAGGGCATGTGGAATGGTATGGTTTTGTTTAGGAGTATGCATACCCCCCCCCCTTTCCTGACCTGCCAGGCTGCATGCTTGAATAAGAGTCTGGCATCAATTTTGGGAGACCCCATGCCGTTTTTTTTTTTTGATTCCCCATAAAATCCATATTCGACCCAAAGGACCTGATACGGATTGGGGAGACCCCACACCGTTAATTTTTGTTCACATTTTCCTATTGCCAGCAATGTTTTTTTGTTTTTTCAAGAAAGCGTTCAGGGAAAATCAATCAAAATGCCATTTTCCTTCTTTAAAAATAAAGGGGACCCCCCAGGCACAATATTTAAATGAATTTTTCATTTTTATTGTTTTACTTTAGTCACCATTAAAAAAATCACTGCTCCTTTAAAAATTATAGGTTTTAAAACGTTTTTCCTCATTGATACGTGTTCCCCAGGGTAGTACCTGGGCCCCATACCTTTTTTTTTTTATGGCCAGTAACTTGCATATAATGTAGAACAAATGATCCGCACTATCTCATTTTATTGTATAGCCACAGTGAACAAACGGAGATTAAGTCAGTTGACGCATTTCAGCCTATAAGGCCTTAGTCATAAGGTTATGACTAAGAACTTATAGGCTGAAACGCGTCAACACACAGCAACTCTTCCTCTCATATTAGGCCTGCCTGTCTTGTAGTATTTCTATGGAGGTTTATGGAAAGCCTGACCTTTATGTATACTATGGTAATGGGGGAGGGGATGTGTGGAGCTTTTGCTGCACACTGTTTACCGTACATCAAAGTGAGGAGATGCTGCATACAAAGTGATGCTTCAACATCATTCTAATTTCAAGTGTATGTGGGGAACCCCAAATTTTATAAGAGGTCCTGGAAAAAAGAATGTAAAAAAATAAGAAATATGAACCATAAAAGACGAACCCCAAAACATGCTCTATATTTTTTCCAACTATAGCAGAAAGCAAGCCTGAAAAAAAAAATCCCCCATAAGTCACAAAATAAAACTACAAAAGAGGGGAGGGCACAACAGCTAAGAAGTAGAAAAAAAAGTCCTACAGCAGTGAGAGGAGTGAGGACAAAGCTGTGAGTATGGGGGAGGGGCGGGGGGAGCCCACCATTGTAATCTATAGAACTCTATAGCCAAGTATAGAATTCATAGTGAGGGGGCGGGGTTATCTATTCCTTCACATTATTGGCTCTTACTAATCAGCTAATCAGAGGCTAAGCAGTGCATTCTCCACTATCCGTCTACAGAGAAACCCGCATATGACCTCATCAATGAGGATGGAGGAGGACCGGAGTCACATGACTGAGAAGATACTAAACCTCACCCTGGAGATCATCTACCTGCTGACCGGAGAGGTGAGGAGGATTCTGGGAGGTCACATGACATCACTCTTATCTCTATTAATAAAACACAGACCTGACCGGAGAGGTGAGGAGGATTCTGGGAGGTCACATGACATCACTCTTATCTCTATTAATAAAATACAGACCTGACCAGAGAGGTGAGGAGGATTCTGGGAGGTCACATGACATCACTCTTATCTCTATTAATAAAACACAGACCTGACCGGAGAGGTGAGGAGGATTCTGGGAGGTCACATGACATCACTCTTATCTCTATTAATAAAACACAGACCTGACCGGAGAGGTGAGGAGGATTCTGGGAGGTCACATGACATCACTCTTATCTGTATTAATAAAACACAGACCTGACCGGAGAGGTGAGGAGGATTCTGGGAGGTCACATGACATCACTCTTATCTCTATTAATAAAACACAGACCTGACCGGAGAGGTGAGGAGGATTCTGGGAGGTCACATGACATCACTCTTATCTCTATTAATAAAACACAGACCTGACCGGAGAGGTGAGGAGGATTCTGGGAGGTCACATGACATCACTCTTATCTCTATTAATAAAACACAGACTTGACCGGAGAGGTGAGGAGGATTCTGGGAGGTCACATGACATCACTCTTATCTCTATTAATAAAACACAGACCTGACCGGAGAGGTGAGGAGGATTCTGGGATTCTAACATTATATTCCTATTGGTTCCTCAATACAGAGATTTCCTCTTGTGAAGTCAGGTGATCATATGACCATCACAGTGCCTCCATGTGACTCCCTAAAACCTGAGAGACACAACATGCAGAAGATTCTAGAAGTCACCAAGAAGATGATGGAGCTGCTGACAGGAGAGGTGAGGAGGATTCTGGGAATTCTGGGACATTATCCAGTAACAGACAAGGGATGTGTCTGGATGGTGACTGTATCATTGTGTGTGTCAGGTTCCTATAAGGTGTCAGGATGTCACTGTCTATTTCTCCATGGAGGAGTGGGAGTATTTAGAAGGACACAAGGATCTCTACAAGGACCTCATGATGGACAATCAGCCGCCCCTCACATCACCGGGTAAGAGGAGACTTTATTGTAAAGGAGAGAGCAGTACGGAGGGTCCATCTAGATCCCCCATCATCTGATAAACACATAGAAACAATGTATTCAGTCTCAGGAGATGGGAGGCAGCGGTGTGGGACCTCTGCAACTTGTCTCCAATAAACATTTAGGTCACCACTGATTACTGAATACCAATATTATGAGTCCTGACCCTTATACTGCATAATTTATATTATAAACATAAATGGTGGAAAGCTGTGAGAATGCCATCATCTCATTCATGACATTTAAAAAATACCCTCCAATGGAGTGGGGACTATTATGGGTGTGTCACACAAAAGAAATTCCAAAAACATGGATTATAAAACAATATACATTTTATTACATATAGATTAAAAACTAGATGATAAAAGAATGTGGCTTGTGAACATTTGTGCAATAGCAGCTCAACAGTAGGACTACCCGGACCTCAACCAAAACATAATAATGAGATGAGACATCCGAGGCGTTTTGAAAATGAGGGTTGGCAATCTTCTTGGGGATGCTCATATGGTGGGTATAAAGGTATTCAGGCCATATACGGTGCCTTCACATAGACAAGCCAAGGATCATTAAGACGAGAAATTGTGCCCGCCACGTTGATGTCTTGGACCTAAGATAGAGGGCACTGTGATTCAGTCTGCAGAGCTGCAGGGGGCATCAAAATAGGAGCAGGTATCCTCAGATAGATCCATATAATTACACTAATAACAGCAAACACCATGCTGCTAGATGGAACGGTCATCCAATGATAAGTGCTGAATACAGAGCAGGCAGCTGAGGTGTGGTCATCTAACATGAACTTCCACACTCACAGATTAATCAGGCTGGGTGGTGTACTTAAGCTCAAAAGTCCATATGCAGAGCTAAAAGTGGAAAGTAAATGAAGTCCAAAAGAAATGGTGACCAAAGATAATCGGAGGTAAGACCCTCACACCAGCTTCAGTGTATATTCAAACACACCACCGTGCTCACATCTATTCTTCTTACCAGAAAGCCAGATAAAGCAGGCATATGGGTATATGGCACATCCAATATCTCAAACTCGTAGCTTCTGGTATCTTTTATGTGCCCTACAATCTGAGCGCGGATATTACCCAACGTTATTTATTAGCTGTAGTTAAGCTGTCAAAACACCGGTAACAGCAAAGCACAGGGCCGTTTTGTCAGCTCAGCTGCACCACTCACTCTTCTCCAGTCTGTTCTCCGGTCTGGAAGTTCTTGTTAGATGAGCACAATTCAGACTCTCCTTCTAGCATGTTATTACACAAATGTTCACAAGCCACATTTTTTTATAATCCATGTTATTAATCTGTATGTAATACCATTTATATTGCTTTATAATCCATGTTTTTGGAATTTGTTTTGTTTGAAGTGCCCATAATAGTCCCTACTCCATTGAAGGGTATTTTTTTAATATATATATATAGGAAGGCCAGTATGGTGGCCTGAAATTTTGGGAGGAGCCCAGGGGGTATTTAACCAGACCAACCACGATGGTCGGTGTCGGTTCCAGTGCGCGGTATTACGTCACCAGGCCGACTTTGCTAACTTACCGCACGTTCGTGAGTTCCTGCTCTCGAGATCCAGCGTGTTGCAGTTCCCCGTTCGCAGGTTTTTTCCGACCGTTAAAGTCGCTGTCGCAGGTAGGACTTATTGTTGCCGTTCCTATAGAAATCGAATCGTTATGTTACCATGTCGCCCTCCTCATAAACTGCCCTTACGGCTCCGTAAGTCTTACTATGTCATTCGCATGTATTTGCACTTTTGCCTAGCTCTGTTCCTTAGTCGAGCCCAGTCTCATCTGCGACGTAACGACTTGTGGTAGCCCTCCGATCTGCACCATTCGTAGTTAGCCGGCTAGGCATTACGAACCGTACGGACAGCACGTAGAGTCACTTACGAATCAAGTCGCATTAGCGGGGCATGGTCTTGAACCTGCGTCCCATACATCACACCTCCTACTAAACCCCCACTCCACCTACTGACCCCCTACACCTCCTACGAAACACCCACTTCACCTAACTGACTCCCTACACCTCTTACTGGATATCAAACACTCACCAACAGCCGATCCGAATCTAGTCGCAGCTTCAGCACTACGCTTCGGATCCTCGGCAAACACAAACTTCACCAACCGATGCGAATCCAGTCTCATCACCGGCTCAACGATTCGGATCCCTCACAAACAACACCACCGGCGCTCACACACCAACCCGGTTCAAACTAGTCGCATCGACAATACGAATACAGTGGTACTTACGATTTGCATCCCCAGCCTCACGTTTTATCATGCATAAACATACACAACTCACACCATCTATTTGTACATTGTTGCGCACGGTCATTCCTGCATAATCAAAATTCCGCTAACTTTGTTTCGCCTTTCTAAAAGGCTGCTTACTTGCAATCACTGCAAGCATTTCTGAAAATGGCTCAAAAACGGCCACTCATCTCCAGTAGCAACACGGCTGCTCACCTATTTCTCTATCACTTTCCCCTTTTAAGTCAGTAGAGTTTCCAGTTGGTCCATCCTGCACCAGGTTTGTACAGTATTTTCCTCAGGTAAAAAAAAAAAAAAACATTGTCGAGGGCTTGCATCTCTTCACCAGGGGGCCAGCCTCTGCCCCGAACAGCTCTTAGCAATCCCCCTTCTCAAAATAAAATTCCTATGTCACCCTACTACAGGTTCCCGGTCGACCCAGTTCTCGACCCCAACCGAGTCTTCACTACTAGGGCTTCAAGTCAGGTGCGTAATTCAAAGGGATCCCTTTGCTTTTCTCTTAAACACTCTTTTACGACATGTTTTTACTTCATATACACTATTTGACCCGCTCCTGAGGCGTTAGTAACTGTCACATACTTCTCTGCATTTCACTCTGTTTTCGAAGCAACAGCCTTCACTACGCAGACAAGGTCGCCTAAAGTTCAGCTTGCTGGCAGTGCAAGCGTTAGCAGACCAAACATACGTCAATTAACTACAGATCGCAACATTCCTACTTAGCATACCAGACTTCAGGTACCTGCCACCAGACCGCCCAGGGGTGCTCTGGTCCATTAGCCTGGGCCGAGCACAGGTTACCTAGCCAGTCACCTCTTGGCTCATCTCGGTTGTCACGCATTCTTTTGAGTTTTCAAAAACTACACTCAACAGCGCTCGCCCGCAAACTAGCTGTCACTACGCCTATCGCTCCTTGTCCTGTCCTTTATTTTTCTTCTGCCTTCCATATTATCTACCCAAACGCATCTCTCCCCTCCTACCTTTGCAACTTACCTTAAACATATGCATTTCCCCCTTATTTTAGCTGACGCTATATCGCAGGCCGACAGCGATGACTTCGCCTCCGTACTGCCGTCACACGGTGCGGGCTCAGCAAGCAACAGCTCGCAGTCTCCCAGAGCTTGGACCATCCCCAAGCTTACAGCAGAACTATGGCGCAGGAGTATTCCTTACCCTGCTACAGATAGGAGAGCTGAGCTTTTTAGGCTGCTGTTTCCACCGCCAGTGCCAACCCTACCAGGCACCCAGGCGTCACTGCAGTCAATCTCCTCAGCAATTACTCAGCTGCACTCCTTGGTGACCACACTGTCAACAGCAGTCACTGACGTCCAGGCCGGAGTGGGAACCCTGGAGGTACGTCAAGCTGCGCCCCCACCATCTACAATCACCACCATCACTCCCGTGCCTTCCCTTACAGGTACGCCCGACATCTGCACCAACGTCTTCCCTGGTCATCTCGTCCCAACAGGCATCAGGAAGGACATCTTGGATGAGAAGGACGTTAACTTAGCATCCCTCCTCATATCAGTACTTGACTTAGTCGAAAACAAGTCATACTCATGGGGGGACGTCTTCGTCGTCCTGAAGGCTAAAGACCATAGGCTTACCCGCAAACTCACTGTCACAGAGTTTGTGCTGGCCTTTGGGATGCTCGGAGATATACTATGCACGGTCAACCCCAACAGGAGGGAAGAACTGGACCTGTACTTACATGCAGTAGTGGATCTAGGTTACAAATATGGAGGATGCTCATTTTATGACTACCACAGGTCATTTTCAGCTAAGGCAACAGCCAGACTCTCTCAGTTCCAGGTGACTACTAACTGGAGCACCATCGATACAGAGCTGTTCTGTCGCCATTTCGCTGGCCTACGCTCTCCACTCTGTACTAACTGCCAGTCTTCCACCCATATGGCTAACTGGTGCTCGGAGTTAGGTGGCAGACGCCTCCCCAACTTTTCCTCCACCTTTAGTGCCGCTCAAAATCCAATGGCATTTACTCAGCTGTCCCAGGCAGACAGGTTAGGACGACCCATCCGTGCACTAGGGGGTGCAGCCATCTGCAACAATTGCAACTTCCCTCACTGCAAACTCCTTCACATCTGCCTCGCATGTCATAAAGCTCCCGCCAGAAACATCTGCAGTGTCAAGCAGCTTAATGCCTCATGAATAGCACGTCAGATGGCTCGGGTTCTACCTATCCTCACACCCAACACCCTCACTGGCTGCCTTCCTCGTGCAGGGATTCACTACAGGATTCCACACCAGACTTATCACGCTCCCCAACACAACCCACAAGTGCAAGAACCTGCTCTCAGCCGCCACCGACGACCACCTTTTTGCAGACCAAACTAGACCAGGGGTACATGATCGGCTCCTTTACACAATCACCTTTCTCTGTATGGAGAGTCAACCCTATCGTGCTTGTCAAGGGCAAGTTTTCAAATAAACTTTGTTTAGTCTATGATTTGTCCGCGCCTCATTGTTCTCACATACCCAGTTTAATTTCCCTCATACCCTCAGAAGAGTTCTCCCTTTAATATTCATCTGTAGACCTAGCTATTCAATCTATCATTAGTGTAGGAGCAGGCGCTTGGTTGTCTAAAACGGACATCTCGGACGCCTTCAAGTTATTACCAGTCGAACCGTACCTATGGTGATGACACGGGATCAAGTGGAAAGGCTCGTACTATTTTGCCACTAAATTGACTTTCGGCTCCAAAAGCAGTTCGTGGCTGTTTGACACATTTGCTCAGTCCCTATCTTGGATCCTGTCACATCACGCCTCCTGTCAGAAAGTGATCCACTACTTAGACGACTTCCTACTTATAGAGAAACCTAGTGAGCCCCCAGTAGTTCTAAACAGCACAAGAGAGATCTTCTACAATCTTAATGTACCTATAGCAGAAAAGAAAGTGGAAGGCCCGGCACAGCTCATTACCTTTTTGGGTGTCATACTCGACACTCGTGCCATGCAGGCTAGCCTGCCTCCCGACAAATTGACCTGCATTAGGACGGTCATTCATAACTTCACCAGTACTCAAGGGTGCACTAAGAGGCAACTACAATCTCTGCTTGGCATGCTTAACTTTGCCATAAGGATTATCCCTCAGGGGCCATCCTTTGCCTCCCGCCTCCTGGTGTTTCTCTCCCAGGTACAAGACCCTGACCAAATCCTTAAACTAGACAAGGCAGCGATAGCCGATCTGGCCATGTGGGATGATTTTCTCACAAACTGGAACGGCATTTCGATGTTCATTCCGTCAGCATCTCCCTCTTCACCTCAGACAGCCACGGATGCCACAGCCTCCACAAGATTTGCAGCATTTTTTGCCCATCATTGGTTAGCAGGGCCGTGGCCGCCAGAAATACTCTACAACCAAGCCACAGCCAGTATCATTAATAAAGGCCAGTCCAAGTCCTTGGCCATCATGTCCTTCCTGCGCAGGGTGGTGCAACTACAGCACCAATTTAATGTCCTCTGCGTCCACATCCCAGGCAAATGCAATACGTCTGCAGACACACTATCTCGTCTTAACATTGCAACATTCTTTTTGCAGGAACCTGGAGCCGACCCGACCATGTCTGCTATCCCACATTGGTCGCAGCTAACCCTGGATTGAAACGATACCTTCACGACGCTACCAGTTTGATTAACCTATCGTTATTACACAACACCTTGAAGGCCTACCATACTGCCTGGAAGATCTATGACAGGTTTCTAGCTTCAAACCCTGGGGCAGTATCAGGAGATCTCCATCACATCCTGGCCTTCATATCGTACTGCCACACAAAGTTGCCATTGTCCCACAATACCATTAGACTCTACCTAGCTGGCATCCAGCATTTCACCTCCTTACAAGATCCTACCAAACCGGTATTCACAGGCAACAGCCCCAAATCAGTAGTAAACGCCTACCTGTCACCAGTGCCATATTCCGAGACATGTCTACTATCCTCTCACGTTCCCTCTTTGGCTTGTTACCCAGCTTGGTCATTCAAGCAGCCATCTACCTGGCATTCTACGGCTTCCTATGTCCCAGCGAATTCACAGTCACCGGCCCCAGTTGTAAGATGTTACGTAGCCGACACCACATTTACTTCATCTTGCACCTCGGGGTGTCCAAAACACAACAGTCCAGTCCAGGTGTTGATATCAAGATTTTCCAAACTCGCAACACCTGGTGCCCTGTGGCCATTCTAGATCAATTATTGACTCATCTGTCCGACGCCCCGGAGGACAGCCCATTACTACCATTCCCGATTAGCCCCCTAAGTAGCAACCAGTTCACTAGACACATCAGGATCCTTTTGCGCAATTTAGGCCTTGACCCTGGACATTTTTCTGGACATTCTTTTCGTATAGGAGCAGCATCAACAGCCTCAAGAAACGGGGTCCCGGACCACGTCATCAAAAAGATGGGCAGATGGAAATCCACCTGCTTCGCTTGATACATTCCCAATCCGCAAGCAGAAATGTCACGAGCCTTCAGCAAACTTGCGCTGTAGTGTGTTATTAAACTAAATAATTACCTCCCTAACCGAGTCTTTTGCGCCCTTCTCTTGGCATACCGCCCAGCAGACCTGGGCTTACCGTACAGCAGACCAGGGCACACTTCAGGTCTGTTTTATGTTGTTAGTCTTGTGACTTGTTTATGTGGTTCATATCTCTCAGGGTGGAGGGATCCGACCACAAATAGGAAGGCCAGTATGGTGGCCTGAAATTAAGGGAGGAGCCGGGGGGTGTTTAACCAGACCACTCACAGTGGTTCCAGTGCGCGGTACCTATGCACCCATTCCCTGTTCCAAACAAAGCATTACTCACCCAGCCAACCTCTGCCTCTCTCAGAGAACATATCTGCCGCTGGGGAGAGACCTGGACTGGCCCTGGAGTCCTTTCTGCCGCTGGAGAGAAGACAGGGTGTCTGGGCTCACTCCGTCATGCTGTTGGGGATCTGGGCCGACTGCCCAGCATCCCTGGGGTATACAGGTAGAGACTGAAGTCCCATCCACCATCACAGGAAATCCATCCTCTGTTAGTTGTGGGCAGAGGCCAACTGTGCTCGGCCCTGTTGCCAGCCCTTCTGCTTGAAACCCCACACCATCTGCTCCGGCTAACTGTTGGGGAGGGAGGCCGACTGCCCAGCCTCCCTGGAACTCTGTAGTTGTTGCTGGTGCTGGGCAGAGGTTGGTAGCACTCTGCCCTGTTGCCAGCACTTCTGCTGGGGACTCCGCATCCTCCGCTCCAGCTAACCATTGGGGCAGGAGACTGGCTTCCTCCACTCCCAAACTGTGTAGTAGCCATTGGGGAGGTGAGCCGGCTGCTTCCTTTTCCATTCCCTCATCTGGATGTTGGGACGATATGTCTGTGGTACTGTCTCCCAAGTGCATGGATCTTTGCTGGGGTGGAAAGACCACTTCCTCCACCCTGGCCAACTGTTGGGGAGGGATGACGAACACCTCCTCTCCCTTCTCCCCCGTATCCTGATCTGCTGGTGGGAAGTGACCACCTCCTTCTCACCCTGAGCCTCCGGAACTGCAGCAGGTGTAGGGCAGAGATCTTGGATCCTCTGTCCGGTTGCCAGCGCTTTAACTGGGGAAGTTCCTTGTAACTTCACAGATACTTCTGTTGGTGCTGGGCAGAGCACAGTGAAGTTTGGAACTAATAACAGCTCTTCTTGTGCTGGAGGCTCACCAGGTTGTTCTCCCTCAGCAGAAAAGTCTATCAAATCCCCTGTCTCTGCAACTGGTGTCTGGGGATAAAGGTTCACCATCTCCTCTCCGTGAAACCCAGAAGATGCTATCAGTGCTGGGCAGAGGTTAGCAGAGCTCTGCCCTGTTGTCAGCACTTCAGGTTTGGGGACGGCAATCTTCAGATTTTCCACTGCCGATTCTCTGGCATGCTTCTGGACAGGCACATTCCTCCATCCATCCAAGATCATCCCATGCAGAAACAGGATCATCAAGGTCAGTCAGCACTTGCTGCATCCGCCATAAGACCTCCGCCTCCCTAGCTGTGGGGGCAGGTTGGCAAAGCACACTGTTACTCTGCCACATTGTCAACTCTTCAGCCAGGATTTCAGAGTTGTCAACTGGTATTTCCTGATAGTCCCAGGCAAAGGGAGCCCCACCCTGCTGCTGAGCAGAGTCTAGCAGCTGTCTGTAGGCCATCTCAAGCTCCCATTCCTGAACGGCCAGAAACTCAAAATCTTTCTGTGCCCAGTGCACTTCTGAGACATTCAGTCTTCGCTCTCTGTGCTCCATTATTTCCTCCAAACGCCACTCCCGATCACTCCCAAAGTTAGGGTCCCTGGACAGCCTCCAGTATAAATCCCAGGCCATCGTAGTCAAAGCCTTCCGTGGGGCTGTCATCCGCTGTCCACGGGCACACTTGGGCTACATACCACTGGAGGGCTCTGTAGCTCTCGTCCAACCGCATTTCTGCCCGGATCAGCCTGCCTAACTCGGCTGTCCACTCCTGGTTCAGTTGTTCCCCCAATAACAGCATTCGCACTTCATACTGCGACCAGTACCTTACATGGATGGAGGGGAGTACTTTTCCCTGGTGTCGCTGCTCACGGGCTAGTGCTTCCTTCCAGAGTTCGCAGCGGATAGAATCAAACCATCCTAGCAGGACCTGCTCTGATATTGGTCCTCTGTGCTGTATCTGCATCTCTCGCAACCTCCTTCTGAATTCCTCATCCGTGGTGGCTGGTATCTCTCCTCTCCTCTCCTGCTATCTGGACCTTGGATCCAGGTGATGGTTTGGATGTGTTCACAGCAAGGAAGCACGATCCCACCATTCCCTCCACGGCTCTCAAGTAAGTCTTTTAGCGTGGCTCTCCTGCAGGCTGGTTTGGAGTGTCCCAGTAACTGGAGAACAAATCCCACGGCTGCCAACCAATGTAACGAGCCCCTTGCTCGCTTGGTTCCACTCTCCCGACACTCCTCTGCTGTTATAGAATCAGATTGCAGATCGCAACATCTGATGGTTCGGTCATCCGATGTTCCGGGACTAGAACTACAGCTATGTGCCGTTCTAACCCAGTTGTGATAGCTCAGAACAAACACCAGGCAGGCTGTATGTAAATTCAAACAGGAATCTCTTTTATTGGAAAATACAGGCTCTTTTATACACTAACAGTGGAGGTGCATACCTCCTGCTCATATTACTCTAACAATACAGCTGCAACCTAATTAACCTAATTAACATGAGCTAATTAACTAATCCCTTTAGACAGCCTAGATGACTCAGACATGACCTTTAGGCCAGACTGGCCGTCTTGTAGCTCAGAAAACCCAATCAACATTATCACAATAGCAGATTTAATTAACAAAAACAACAATGGGGATCTAATGACTCTTAGATCCCATACTAGAGACTTATTTACAATACACATTCTAGCAGTCAACAGACAGACAGGTGTCTGGAATTTACATCAGCGTCTTCTAACAGTATTTGTCCCAGCTTTATGAATCAGCCACTATTCCTAATATGGCTAATCCAGGGTCCCCAGAGTCTGTGTGTCCTGGGGGACCAGGACCTAAATCCACAGTAATACCCCCTCAAGGGTCCCCGGGCATACAGCTCACAAAGAGCACCGTTCCCCCAAATGCCAGGGCCCACGATCGAGTCTCTCTCCCGGCTAGGTCTGTCACAATATGAAGTTTTATTTTTATTATGTAGGTGTGTATGTATATATATATATAATGTATGTATATGCATGTGTATGTATATATGTGTATATATATATATTTTTTTTTTTTCTTCCTCTTGTGGGTACAATGTGTATAATTATAGGTGTTTTAAAAACACTTTTTGAGGATAGGGATGATAGGGGTGTTCCTTATTAAGTGTCACGAATTACAAGGGCGCTTTGCAAAAGCACTATATATAGAGACGGGGAGGGATGTTTGTTAGGGGGGAGTGTCCCCTCCTTCCCCTCCCCACCCTTTCCTTTTTTTTTTTCTTCACGGATCCAATGGGGATGCTGATGACTTAATGGGGGTAATGGGGTTCTTGGGATGGAGCACGGGTGTGTGTATGTATGTATATACATGTATATACCTATATGTGTATGCATGTATATATTTCGGACCTAAGAAGATGATTGGCCCATAGAGAACCTCATCTATACCTTCTTTTTTCTTTTTTTCTTTTTTTTTTTTTTTATATATGGGGAAATGCCCGTCTGGTCAGATAGATCAAGGACCACAGCGTACTCAGACCCGAAAGGCACCAACCACACAATGAATTTATAAGGGAATTTATTGAGGAGTTATGGAGGAACACATTTTGGGAAAGGTTTATAGGGGAATTAGGGGGGATAGGAGTGGGGATTTCAATGGCACAGGGGAAGGGGGGGTGGGAGAGGGGAGGGGGAAGTTGGGGTTATTTTTATTTAAAGGGGAAGGTCGGAGGAGGGAAAATAGATAAATAACTAGGTAGATGTTTTGGCATTTTCTTGGTTGTTTGTTCGTTTTTTCTATTTTTTTTCTTGGAATGGGGATAACACTAGAATTTAGTTTGAGTAGGCTGTCGGTGTGGAAAGTGGGCTCCGGTTACTAAGTTACCAAGTATGAGAGACAAATATGGCTAAGTGGACAGTATGTGGGACTAGGGGTACTGTTTCAGCCATGCCCTACTTGCCTTCAATCCCCCTATGGGATTGTACTGATAGAGGGAGAAAAGAGATAAATAGTGCATACTGGGAAAACTGGGGGGGGGGGGGAGATGGGAGGGGGGTGCAGTGGAGGGGGGGGAGAGGGGAGATGGGATTTTTTTTTCCCTTTATCTTGCTCTCTCTCCCTTGCTCACCCTCCCCTCTCCTTGTTTGGGTTTTTTTTTTTTTTTCCTTTTTTCTCTCCTACATTAGGGGGAAGACTGCTATATGATGTAATAAGTGGTTATGCTTGGGGAAATAGGAGTAGAGGAAGATATAAATTTCTCCTTTTTTTTTTTTTTTTGGCTGGGCGGTATGGCGGTAATATATTATGTGACTATAGCCGGGGTAGTAGAGTTGGGAGCGGAGCTTCTCAGCCAGGTCAAGCCAACTCCCCATATAGGCCAGCACCCACGTGAGCTGCAGCTCGGAGGTGGGTGCTCTCTCTAGGGGTTTAGTAAGGGGGTGGGTTTTTATTTATTTTTTATTTATTTATTTTTTCTCTTTGGGGGTTTGTCCTTCCATTCCCAGGGGAGATGGACGGGGTGCAAGTGACTACTCTAAACGTTAAAGGACTGAATGTCCCGGAGAAACGGAGGATGCTCCTTAATGACCTGAAGCGAACATGCACAGATGTGGCATTTGTACAGGAAACACATTTTAAGGCGGGTAGACTCCCTTTTCTTCAGAATAGATTTTTTCCATGTGTATATCATGCTTGTAATCAAGAATCAAAATCCAAAGGTGTCTCTATTTTGATTTCCAGTCGAGTATCCTGGTCTCTTATAGAGAAATGTTTGGATCTAAATGGTCGTTATCTTTTTCTTAAAGGATACCTCGATGACATTAAGGTGACACTGGCCACTGTATATGCATCAAATCTAAATCAAGACTCTTTTTTGAACAAAGTTCTACCAAAGCTAGCAGAATTTGCAGAAGGTAAACTGATCCTGGGGGGGATTTTAATATCCCCCTGGACCCTAGTATAGACACTTCCGTAGGGACTTCATCGGTTCCAGGCAGTGCCAGAAAGCGTATCCTGAGGAAACTATACGAATTGCAACTGTTAGATGCCTGGCGAATCCTTCACGCAAGGGAAAGAGATTATACTTTTTTTTCTAACCCACATCAAGTGTACTCTCGAATAGATTTATTTTTGGTTCCGCATTATTTACTTTCCTCAGTACGGGATGTTTCCATTGGAAATATAACGTGGTCAGATTATGCCCCGGTGACTCTCTGCCTCTCTTTATCCGGATCGGCTGGCTCCCCGGAGTGGCGCTGGCGTCTTAATGAGAGTTTGCTACAAAATCCTGAAATCTGGGATGATGTGGCAAAAGAACTTACAGCATACTTTCAGATGAACAACACGCCGGGGAGCGACCCGGGCATGGTATGGGAGGCACATAAGGCAGTAATACGGGGGATTTTGATCAAACATGGATCCCGATTGAAGAAAGCACGAGAAGTACAGATAACAAAATTACTAGGAGATATACAGGTCCTTGAATTACAACACAGGGGCCCTCTGTGGGGAATGATCTGGCTCATTTGAGGCGACAAATAACAGACCTCCTTCGTTTTAAAGCTAAAGCAGCAATACAGTCTGGTAGGAAGGCGACATATGAACTGGGAGATAAATGCAGTAAATTGTTGGTGGGGAAGCTTAAGGAGAGGAGTTCGACAACATATATACCTCACATAAAAGGAAAGGATGGTCAACTAATTGCGCTGCCAAAAGATATTGCTAAGATGTTTGGAGAATTCTATTCGTCTTTATATAATTTGATATCACCATCCCCTTCTCCTTCTGTTCTGGAAGAATACCTTTCCTCATCAGGTCTTACTCGACTTCCCTCTCCGGTACGTAGTAGTTTAGAAGCCCCTTTTACTATAGAGGAGTTGATGACGGTGATAAAAACGGTTAAATCTGGGAAGGCACCAGGCCCAGATGGATTTACCTTACAGTACTATAAAAACTAATTTTCTGTGTTGGGTGTGCACATGATAAAGATGTTTAATGCGCTTGGCCAGACGACCACACTGCCCCCAGATGCACTTCTGGAGTATATTTCCGTTATTCCAAAGGAGGGGAAAGATCCGTCAGAATGTGGAAGTTACCGTCCAATTTCGCTATTAAATGTAGATTTAAAGCTTTTTACTAAATTACTAGCCTCCCGTATTCAACCTCAGCTTACTCAGTTAATCCATCTAGATCAAGTAGGGTTTATCCCCTCTCGTGAAGCAAGAGACAATACCATCAAGGTACTTAACTTGATCCACCACGCTAATAAGACAAATACACCATGCGTCTTTCTGAGCACCGATGCAGAAAAAGCGTTCGATAGAGTAAACTGCAATTTTATGTTTTCGGTCCTGAGGCACATGGGACTAGGAGACCGTATGCTGCAATGGATTGCTAAGGTCTATACTGCTCCACAGGCGTCGGTTAAAATAAATGGAGTATTCTCAAAACCTTTTAGGATCTCAAATGGAACACGGCAGGGATGCCCTCTGTCACCCCTGTTGTTTGCGCTTTCGCTGGATCCATTGTTGAACAAAATTCGGCAAAATCCAGATATCTTGGGGCTACAGATAGGAGATCACAATTACAAAGTCTCAGCCTATGCAGACGATCTGTTGCTCTCTATGTCTAATCCGCACATTTCATTGCCTAACCTTATGAAGGAGTTTGAAGGCTATGGAGCTCTTTCAAATTTAAAAATAAATTTTACCAAATCGGAAGCTATGGGAGTGGCACTTCCTCAATCAGAGCGTGGTATTATACCATCCAATTTTAAATTCAAATGGGTGACATCAGCGTTAAGGTACTTGGGTACATATATACCATCAAACCTGGGCAATACTTTTGCGGTAAATTTTCCACCATTATACAACGCAGTACGATCTTAATTGGATAAATGGAATCAGGGGCTACACTCGTGGTTTGGCCGATGTAATATTATCAAAATGAGTATCATGCCAAAATTCTTGTACCTTTTTCAGGCATTACCTATCGCTATACCGGCAGTTTTTTTTCGTCAAATTCGCACTCTTTTTACTAAATTTATATAGGGGCGAATAAACGCCCCAGGATTAGTAGATGTCTTTTGATGCTACCCAAGTGCTTTGGCGGTGTAGCTGCCCCAGACGCATTTAAATATTATCAAGCGGCCCATCTGGGCAGAATGATCGACTGGAGCAGACATATGGAGTTCAAACTTTGGTTAGACATAGAACAACAATCTAGCCCGATACCTTTGGGTAGAGCACCTTGGTGCTATGCAGCCCTACCCGTCCCTCTTAAAACACATCCTATTATAGGCCCTACACTGAGAATGGGATCTGGGCTCTGTCGGAACCCTAAATTTTCCCCGAGACAATCACCCTTGTTCCCAATATTGGGAAACCCTAGTTTCCCCCCAGGTATGGAATTAGGGGCGTTTAAGAATTTAATAGAGAGGGGCTGTTTTCAGGCATCGCACTTTCTGGATCATGAGAATTGGCCCACGGTGGCCACATTGACACACCCGGGGGGCCGGTATGAAATAAATCTCTGGCAGGCGTTGCAGCTACGTCATTTCCTTAGGTCTCTGGGACCACCGATAAATTATCAGCGTCAATTAACTTTATTTGAGTCATATTGCGATGGAGACAAACCCCTCTCTTGGACGATTTCAAAGATATATGCCTTGCTTAGCATGCCCTCAGAAGATTTTGTGATGCCAGGCTTTGGTAAATGGGAGAGAGATCTTGATAGGACCTTTAGCCCAGCCCAACGACAGAATATTATCTATCTTTCGTTGAACTCATCAATATGCACACGGATTCAGGACGCTAATTATAAATGACTGGCACGATGGTATTACACCCCGGCAAGGCTAAGTAAATTTTCTCCCGAGGCCTCAGACCGTTGTTGGAAATGTAGAGAGGATCGGGGGACACTATTTCACATATTTTGGTCCTGTCCTAAGATTAGACATTACTGGCTAGAGGTACAGAGGATATCTCAAAAGTTCACAGTCTTTCCAATACCAGATGACCCCGCATTTTTTCTGCTTCATTGTTCACAAATCCCCCAGCAGGCATATAAAAAATCTGTGTTATGTCACATGGTCAATGCAGCTAAAGCCTGTATTACTCTTGTAATGTCAGCACAAGACAGAAAAAAGCAATACACTAGAACATGGGCAGGCTGGGATCAATTTGTATATTCAGAAGAGGGGAGGAGACTGATGGGGAGTGCGCCTGGGGAATGATGGGTCCCATGCTGGTGTGTTTTCATTTTGTACGCCCGTCTCCTCGGGGAGCGGAGGATGACCCCTTCCCCCCCCTTTTTTTTTTTTTTTTTTTTGTTTGTTTTTTTTCTCTTCTTTCATTTTTGATTTGTTTTTTGGGTTTGTGGGTTTACTGATTTATTTACTTAGAAGGTTTTTTGTTTTTTTTTGTTTTTTATTTGGTAAAATATAAAAAGAAAGGGAGGATTTCTTTCTTCTTTTGAGTGGATACATACATATAAGTATAAGTACATAAAGATGTATATATACATGCTTATATAACTATGGATTATTAAGTTGGTACAAAATGTATGGCAGTTAAAAGCAAATGTGTATATGGAAAGTGACATGATATTGGATTACCTGCCTCCTTTTGAATAAATAAAGAATACAAAGGAAAAAAAAATAATGATAAAAATGCCATAAATCGTTCCTCTATTTTGTAGATGCTATAACTTTTGCGCAAACCAATCAATATACGCTTATTGCAAATTTTTTTTTTAAACAAAAATATGTAGAAGAATACATAGTGGCCTAAACTGAGTAAAAAATTAGCTTTTCAAAAACCACATCTGTTACATAGTAGCACAATGTATAAATAGTAGCATATGTAGTAATGATATGATAATGGTCTTGAAAGGTATTTAAAATGGGGTATCTGACCAACGCCACTCATCAGAAAGGCAGGAGTCTAAAAATAATAATATTGAAAATTACTATAGTGTGTGAGTAGTTGTAACCGGTCCATCCAAACAAGGGAGATGGAGACGGTAAAATTGTATATATACCGTATATAGCATCATATCTACATGTAAAACATGGATCTGGGTCCAAGCATGGAGAGCCGGAGGCCGGTCGGAGATGTCATTAGCCCCAGGAGCTGAGGTAGCATACCCCATGGCAACAGAATGGACATAGGATAAGACTATTATCATATCATTACTACATATGCTAGGCTTACTGTAAAGTACCAATTTAATCAAGATTTGATTATTTCTATATCATGGAGACACACATCAATGAGTTTGGTTTTTACCTTTGTTTACGATATGAACTTATATGTGTTATCTCGCTATGCCATTGTCATGTTATTTGTATGCAATAAATTATATGTACTTTATCTACTATTTATACATTGTGCTACTATGTAACATATGTGGTTCTTACTAATCATTTACTACCTACCGCACACAATCTGTCATGTTATCTTCTTGTCTGCATGATTATCACAAAGTCCCATTTCCTTCCCTCCTTTTGCAAATTTCTTCATTAGTTTAGGCCAATTTATATTCTTCTACGTATTTTTGGTAAAAAAAAAAACACAATAAGCATATATTGATTGGTTTACACAAAAGTTATAGCATCTACAATCTATGGGGAAGATTTATGGCATTTTTATTATTTATTTTTTTTTTTACTAGTAATGGGGTGATCTGTGATTTTTTAGCGGACTTTGCGACTGACAGATCAGACACTGTTGACACATTTTTGGGACCATTGACATTTATACAGCGACCAGTGCTATAAATATGCACTAATTACTGTGTAAATGCCACTGGTAGGGAAGGGGTTAACACTAGGGGGAGATCAAGGGGTTAAATGTGTGTTCTCTCATGTGTGTTATAACTGTGTGGGGATAGGACTGACTAGGGGAGAAGACCTATCTCGTGCATGCGATCGTGCCCGCTGGCCAAGCGCATCGGGTCCCCCGTCGTGCAGCGGGCATGCATGCGCCCTCTGGGTTTCATCCAGGAGAGCCATTCTGCAGCAGTATATCTATGTGAGCCGGTCGGGAACCAGTTAAGAACGGTCATAGGGAGGACCAGACAGTCAGTGGTTAGCCTTCATTGCTGGCAGAGCTTTTTATTTTGGGTCCAGCGGTGTGGCGGGTGTTGTGATTGACAATGGATTTACAATGTGCCCCATACTCATTCACATGGGGGGGCAGGATCTGGGGGCCACCTCATTAAAGGGGGTTTCCAGATTCCAATGAGCCCCCTGCCTGCAGACCCCCACAACCAGCCCAGGGATGTGGGAAAGAGGCCCTTCTCCCCATCAACATGGGGACAAGGTGCTTTTGGGTGGGGGTGGGGAAGCACCCAAAGCACCCCCATGTTGAGGGCATGTGGAATGGTATGGTTTTGTTTAGGAGTATGCATACCCCCCCCCCTTTCCTGACCTGCCAGGCTGCATGCTTGAATAAGAGTCTGGCATCAATTTTGGGAGACCCCATGCCGTTTTTTTTTTTTGATTCCCCATAAAATCCATATTCGACCCAAAGGACCTGATACGGATTGGGGAGACCCCACACCGTTAATTTTTGTTCACATTTTCCTATTGCCAGCAATGTTTTTTTGTTTTTTCAAGAAAGCGTTCAGGGAAAATCAATCAAAATGCCATTTTCCTTCTTTAAAAATAAAGGGGACCCCCCAGGCACAATATTTAAATGAATTTTTCATTTTTATTGTTTTACTTTAGTCATCATTAAAAAAATCACTGCTCCTTTAAAAATTATAGGTTTTAAAACGTTTTTCCTCATTGATACGTGTTCCCCAGGGTAGTACCTGGGCCCCATACCTTTTTTTTTTTTTTATGGCCAGTAACTTGCATATAATGTAGAACAAATGATCCGCACTATCTCATTTTATTGTATAGCCACAGTGAACAAACGGAGATTAAGTCAGTTGACGCATTTCAGCCTATAAGGCCTTAGTCATAAGGTTATGACTAAGAACTTATAGGCTGAGACGCGTCAACACACAGCAACTCTTCCTCTCATATTAGGCCTGCCTGTCTTGTAGTATTTCTATGGAGGTTTATGGAAAGCCTGACCTTTATGTATACTATGGTAATGGGGGAGGGGATGTGTGGAGCTTTTGCTGCACACTGTTTACCGTACATCAAAGTGAGGAGATGCTGCATACAAAGTGATGCTTCAACATCATTCTAATTTCAAGTGTATGTGGGGAACCCCAAATTTTATAAGAGGTCCTGGAAAAAAGAATGTAAAAAAATAAGAAATATGAACCATAAAAGACGAACCCCAAAACAAAAGCCTGCTCTATATTTTTTCCAACTATAGCAGAAAGCAAGCCTGAAAAAAAAAATCCCCCATAAGTCACAAAATAAAACTACAAAAGAGGGGAGGGCACAACAGCTAAGAAGTAGAAAAAAAAGTCCTACAGCAGTGAGAGGAGTGAGGACAAAGCTGTGAGTATGGGGGAGGGGCGGGGGGAGCCCACCATTGTAATCTATAGAACTCTATAGCCAAGTATAGAATTCATAGTGAGGGGGCGGGGTTATCTATTCCTTCACATTATTGGCTCTTACTAATCAGCTAATCAGAGGCTAAGCAGTGCATTCTCCACTATCCGTCTACAGAGAAACCCGCATATGACCTCATCAATGAGGATGGAGGAGGACCGGAGTCACATGACTGAGAAGATACTAAACCTCACCCTGGAGATCATCTACCTGCTGACCGGAGAGGTGAGGAGGATTCTGGGAGGTCACATGACATCACTCTTATCTCTATGAATAAAACACAGACCTGACCGGAGAGGTGAGGAGGATTCTGGGAGGTCACATGACATCACTCTTATCTCTATTAATAAAACACAGACCTGACCGGAGAGGTGAGGAGGATTCTGGGAGGTCACATGACATCACTCTTATCTCTGTTAATAAAACACAGACCTGACCAGAGAGGTGAGGAGGATTCTGGGAGGTCACATGACATCACTCTTATCTCTATTAATAAAACACAGACCTGACCGGAGAGGTGAGGAGGATTCTGGGAGGTCACATGACATCAGTCTTAACTCTAATAATAAAACACAGACCTGACCGGAGAGGTGAGGAGGATTCTGGGAGGTCACATGACATCACTCTTATCTCTATTAATAACCTGACCAGAGAGGTGAGGAGGATTCTGGGAGGTCACATGACATCACTCTTATCTCTATTAATAAAACACAGACCTGACCGGAGAGGTGAGGAGGATTCTGGGAGGTCACATGACATCACTCTTATCTCTAATAATAAAACACAGACCTGACCGGAGAGGTGAGGAGGATTCTGGGAGGTCACATGACATCACTCTTATCTCTATTAATAACCTGACCGGAGAGGTGAGAAGGATTCTGGGAGGTCACATGACATCACTCTTATCTCTATTAATAAAACACAGACCTGACCGGAGAGGTGAGGAGGATTCTGGGATTCTAACATGATATTCCTATTGGTTTCTCAATACAGAGATTTCCTCTTGTGAAGTCAGGTGATCATATGACCATCACAGTGTCTCCATGTGACTCCCTAAAACCTGAGAGACACAACATGGAGAAGATTCTAGAAGTCACCAAGAAGATGATGGAGCTGCTGACAGGGGAGGTGAGCGGTTCTGGGAATTCTGGGACATTATCCAGTAACAGACAAGGGATGTGTCTGGATGGTGACTGTATCATTGTGTGTGTCAGGTTCCTATAAGGTGTCAGGATGTCACTGTCTATTTCTCCATGGAGGAGTGGGAGTATTTAGAAGGACACAAGGATCTCTACAAGGACCTCATGATGGACAATCAGCCGCCCCTCACATCACCGGGTAAGAGGAGACTTTATTGTAAAGGAGAGAGCAGTACAGGGGGTCCATCTAGATCCCCCATCATCTGATAAACACATAGAAACAATGTATTCAGTCTCAGGAGATGGGAGGCAGCGGTGTGGGACCTCTGCAACTTGTCTCCAATAAACATTTAGGTCACCACTGATTACTGAATACCAATATTATGAGTCCTGACCCTTATACTGCATAATTTATATTATAAACATAAATGGTGGAAAGCTGTGAGAATGCCATCATCTCATTCATAACATTTAAAAAATACCCTCCAATAGAGTGGGGACTATTATGAGTGTGTCACACAAAAGAAATTCCAAAAACATGGATTATAAAACAATATACATTTTATTACATACAGATTAAAAACTAGATTATAAAAGAATGTGGCTTGTGAACATTTGTGCAATAGCAGCTCAACAGTAGGGATGAGCCGAACACCCCCCTCTTCGGTTCGCACCAGAACATGCGAACAGGAAAAAAGTTCGTTCAAACACGCGAACACCGTTAAAGTGAGATACGAACATGAACATGTAATTTTAAAGGCTTATATGCAAGTTATTATCATAAAAAGTGTTTGGGGACCTGGGTCCTGCCCCAGGGGACATGGATCAATGCAACAAAAAGTTTTAAAAACGGCCGTTTTTTCAGGAGCAGTGATTTTAATAATGCTTAAAGTCAAACAATAAAAGTGTAATATCCCTTTAAATTTCGTACCTGGGGGGTGTCTATAGTATGCCTGTAAAGGGGCGCATGTTTCCTGTGTTTAGAACAGTCTGACAGCAAAATGACATTTCGAAGGAAAAAACACATTTAAAACTACCCGCGGCTATTGCATTGCCGACAATACACATAGAAGTTCATTGATAAAAACGGCATGGGAATTCCCCACAGGGCAACCCCAAACCAAAATTTAAAAAAAAAATGACGTGGGAGTCCCCCTAAATTCCATACAAGGCCCTTCAGGTCTGGTATGGATATTAAGGGGAACCCCGGCCAAAATTTTTTTTAAAAAATGACGTGGGGTTCCCCCTAAATTCCATACCAGACCCTTCAGGTCTGGTATGGATTTTAAGGGGAACCCCGCGCCAAAAAAAAAAACGGCGTGGGGCCCCCCCAAAAATTCATACCAGACCCTTATCCGAGCACGCAACCTGGCAGGCTGCAGGAAAAGAGGGGGGGACGAGAGTGCGGCCCCCCCTCCTGAACCATACCAGGCCACATGCCCTCAACATTGGGAGGGTGCTTTGGGGTAGCCCCCCCAAAACACCTTGTCCCCATGTTGATGAGAACAAGGGCCTCATCCCCACAACCCTGGCCGGTGGTTGTGGGGGTCTGCGGGCAGGGGGCTTATGGTAATCTGGAAGCCCCCTTTAACAAGGGGACCCCCAGATCCCGGCCCCCCCTGTGTGAAATGGTAAGGGGGTACTTACCCCTACCATTTCACTAAAAAACTGTCAAAAATGTTAAAAATGACAAGAGACAGTTTTTGACAATTCCTTTATTTAAATGCTTCTTCTTTCTTCTATCTTCCTTCATCTTCTTCTTCTGGTTCTTCTGGCTCTTCTGGTTCTTCCTCCGGCGTTCTCGTCCAGCATCTCCTCTGCGGCGTCTTCTATCTTCTTCTCCTCGGGCCGCTCCGCACCCATGGCATGGGGGGAGGCTCCCGCTCTTCTCTTCATCTTCTTCTTCATCTCTTCTTCCTTCTTTCTTCTTCTCTTCTCTTCTTCATTTTCTTCTCTGGGCCGCTCCACACCCATGCTGGCATGGAGGGAGGCTCCCGCTGTGTGACGGCGTCTCTTCGTCTGACACTTCTTAAATAACGGGGGCGGGGCCACCCGGTGACCCCGCCCCCCTCTGACGCACAATGACATGACGGGACTTCCCTGTGACGTCATGGGGAATGCCACAGGGAAGTCCCGTCATGTCGCGTGCGTCAGAGGGGGGCGGGGTCACCGGATGGCCCCGCCCCCCATTATTTAAGAACCGTCAGACGAGGAGAGGCCGTCACACAGCGGGAGCCTCCCTCCATGCCAGCATGAGTGCGGAGCGGCCCGGAGAAGAAAATGAAGAAGAGAAGAAGAGAAGAAGGAAGAAGAGAAGAAGAAGAAGATGAAGAGAAGAGCGGGAGCCTCCCCCCCATGCCATGGGTGCGGAGCGGCCGAGGAGAAGAAGATAGAAGATGCCGCGGAGGAGATGCTGGATGAGAACGCCGGAGGAAGAACCAGAAGATGAAGGAAGATAGAAGAAAGAAGAAGCATTTAAATAAAGGAATTGTCAAAAACTGTCTCTTGTCATTTTTAACATTTTTGACAGTTTTTTAGTGAAATAGTAGGGGTAAGTACCCCCTTACCATTTCACACAGGGGGGGGGGCGGGATCTGGGGGTCCCCTTGTTAAAGGGGGCTTCCAGATTCCGATAAGCCCCCTGCCCGCAGACCCCCACAACCACCGGCCAGGGTTGTGGGGATGAGGCCCTTGTCCTCATCAACATGGGGACAAGGTGTTTTGGGGGGCTACCCCAAAGCACCCTCCCAATGTTGAGGGCATGTGGCCTGGTACGGTTCAGGAGGGGGGGGCGCACTCTCGTCCCCCCCTCTTTTCCTGCTGCCTGCCAGGGTCTGGTATGGATTTTTGGGGGGACCCCACGCCGTTTTTTTTTTTTTTTTTTTTTTGGCGCGGGGTTCCCCTTAAAATCCATACCAGACCTAAAGGGTCTGGTATGGAATTTAGGGGGACTCCCACGTCTTTTTTTTTTTTTAAATTTTGGTTCGGGGTTGCCCTGTGGGGAATTCCCATGCCGTTTTTATCAGTGAACTTCTATGTGTATTGTCGGCAATGCAATAGCCGCGGGTAGTTTTAAATGTGTTTTTTCCTTCGAAATGTCATTTTGCTGTCAGACTGTTCTAAACACAGGAAACATGCGCCCCTTTACAGGCATACTATAGACACCCCCAGCTACGAAATTTAAAGGGATATTACACTTTTATTGTTTGACTTTAAGCATTATTAAAATCACTGCTCCTGAAAAAACGGCAGTTTTTAAAACTTTTTGCATTGATCCTTGTCCCCTGGGGCAGGACCCAGGTCCCCAAACATTTTTTATGACAATAACTTGCATATAAGCCTTTAAAATTAGCACTTTTGATTTCTCCCATAGACTTTTAAAGGGTGTTCCACGGCATTCGAATTTGCCGCGAACACCCCAAATTGTTCGCTGTTGGGCGAACTTGCGAACAGCCAATGTTCGAGTCGAACACGAGTTCGACTCGAACTCGAAGCTCATCCCTACTCAACAGTAGGACTACCCATACCTCAACCAAAACATAATAACGAAATGAGACATCCGAGGCATTTGAAAATGAGGGTTGGCAATCTTCTTGGGGGATGCTCATATAGTGGGTATAAAGGTATTCAGGCCATATACGGTGCCTTCACATGGACAAGCCAAGGATCATTAAGGCGAGAAATTGTGCCCCGCCACGTTGATGTCTTGGACCTAAGATAGAGAGCGCTGTGATTCAGTCTGCAGAGCCGCAGGGTGCATTAAAATAGGAGCAGGTATCCTCAGATAGATCCATATAATTACACTAATGACAGCAAACACCATGCTGCTAGATGGAACGGTCATCCAATGATAAGTGTACTGCTGAATACAGAGCAGGCAGCTGAGGTGTGGTCATCTAACATGAACTTCCACACTCACAGATTAATCAGGCTGGGTGGTGTACTTAAGCTCAAAAGTCCACATGCAGCGCTAAAAGTGGAAAGTAAATGAAGTCCAAAATAAATGGTGACCAAAGATAATTGGAGATAAGACCCTCACACCAGCTTCAGTGTATATTCAAACACACCACCGTGCTCACATCTATTCTTCTTACCAGAAAGCCAGATAAAGCAGGCATATGGGTATATGGCACATCCAATATCTCAAACTCATAGCTTCATCCACTCTTACACAGCGTAATCAGCACAGGAGCTCTCAGGGTAGAGGATCCTCTGTAGCCTCCACTACCAAGGAATGTGACATCAACTCCAGTCGCAATCGGTTAGATGAATTCACCCCAAGAAGGAAATAAAGAGGCACATAGTGAAGCCCATATGAGAAGGACCTCAAATTTATTTTAAAAAGAGGAACTCACAAACAACTGGTATACCTTTTCAAAAGAACCGCGGTTGTAGCGTGCTAGCTAACTTCTTCACAGCATCACCTGATGAATTTCATGGGCCATCGTCAGAGGTGTGTGTGACCACGGTGGTGTGTTTGAATATACACTGAAGCTGGTGTGAGGGTTTTACCTCCTTCGTTTATCTTTGCTCACCATTTCTTTTGGACTTCTTTACTTTCCACTTTTAGCGCTGCATATGGACTTTTGTATTATTTATATATTGCAATCAACAATATTTATGTCAGGTGCTGGTATCTTTTATGTGTCCTACAATCTGAGCGCGGATATTACCCAACGTTATTTATTAGCTGTAGTTAAGCTGTCAAAACACCGGTAACAGCAAAGCACAGGGCCGTTTTGTCAGCTCAGCTGCACCACTCCTTCTTCTCCAGTCTGTTCTCCGGTCTGGAAGTTCATGTTAGATGAGCACAATTCAGACTCTCCTTCTAGCATGTTATTACACAAATGTTCACAAGCCACATTTTTTTATAATCCATGTTATTAATCTGTATGTAATACCATTTATATTGCTTTATAATCCATGTTTTTGGAATTTGTTTTGTTTGAAGTGCCCATAATAGTCCCTACTCCATTGAAGGGTATTTTTTTAATATATATATATAGGAAGGCCAGTATGGTGGCCTGAAATTTTGGGAGGAGTCCAGGGGGTATTTAACCAGACCAACCACGATGGTCAGTGTCGGTTCCAGTGCGCGGTATTACGTCACCAGGCCGACTTTGCTAACTTACCGCACGTTCGTGAGTTCCTGCTCTCGAGATCCAGCGTGTTGCAGTTCCCCGTTCGCAGGTTTTTTCCGACCGTTAAAGTCGCTGTCGCAGGTAGGACTTATTGTTGCCGTTCCTATAGAAATCGAATCGTTATGTTACCATGTCGCCCTCCTCATAATCTGCCCTTACGGCTCCGTAAGTCTTACTATGTCATTCGCATGTATTTGCACTTTTGCCTAGCTCTGTTCCTTAGTCGAGCCCAGTCTCATCTGCGACGTAACGACTTGTGGTAGCCCTCCGATCGGCACCATTCGTAGTTAGCCGGCTAGGCATTACGAACCGTACGGACAGCATGTAGAGTCACTTACGAATCAAGTCGCATTAGCGGCACATGGTCTTGAACCTGCGTCCCATACATCACACCTCCTACTAAACCCCCACTCCACCTACTGACCCCCTACACCTCCTACGAAACACCTACTTCACCTAACTGACTCCCTACACCTCTTACTGGATATCAAACACTCACCAACAGCCGATCCGAATCTAGTCGCAGCTTCAGCACTACGCTTCGGATCCTCGGCAAACACAAGCCCCTTCAACCACCATCACCATCAGTCGATCCGAGCCTAGTCATATCATTGGCGCTACGATTTGGATCCGACACACACAAGCCCCCTCGTCACCTCGCATCTACAGCCAATTCGAATCCAGTCATATCATCAGCGCAACGATTCGAATCCTCGGCAACACAAACTTCACCAACCGATCCGAATCCAGTCTCATCACCGGCTCAACGATTCGGATCCCTCACAAACAACACCACCGGCGCTCACACACCAGCCCGGTTCAAACTAGTCACATCGACAATACGAATACAGTAGTACTTATGATTCGCATCCCCAGCCTTGAGTTTTATCATGCATAAACATACACAACTCACACCATCTATTTGTACATTGTTGCGCAGGTCATTCCTACATAATCAAAATTCCGCTAACTTTGTTTCGCCTTTCCAAAAGGCTGCTTACTTGCAATCACTGCAAGCATTTCTGAAAATGGCTCAAAAATGGTCACTCATCTCCAGTAGCAACACGGCTGCTCACCTATTTCTCTATCACTTTCCCCTTTTAGGTCAGTAGAGTTTCCAGTTGGTCCATCCTGCACCAGGTTTGTACAGTATTTTCCTCAGGTAAAAAAAAAAAAAAAAAAAAAACATTGTCGAGGGCTTGCATCTCTTCACCAGGGGGCCAGCCTCTGCCCCGAACAGCTCTTAGCAATCCCCCTTCTCAAAATAAAATTCCTATGTCACCCTACTACAGGTTCCCGGTCGACCCAGTTCTCGACCCCAACCGAGACTTCACTACTAGGGCTTTAAGTCAGGTGCGTAATTCAAAGGGATCCCTTTGCTTTTCTCTTAAACACTCTTTTACGACATGTTTTTACTTCATATACACTATTTGACCCGCTCCTGAGGCGTTAGTAACTGTCACATACTGAGAGAGAGAGAGAGAGATACGAGAGACAGGAGAGAGATACGAGAGAGAGGAGAGAGATACTAGAGAGAGGAGAGAGATACGAGAGAGAGAGATACGAGAGAGAGAGATACGAGAGAGAGGAGAGAGATACGAGAGAGAGGAGAGAGATACGAGAGAGAGGAGAGAGATACGAGAGAGAGAGATATGAGAGAGAGAGATACGAGAGAGAGAGAGAGAGAGAGAGAGAGATACGAGAGAGAGAGATACGAGAGAGAGAGAGAGACAGATACGAGAGAGAGGAGAGAGATACGAGAGAGAGGAGAGAGATACGAGAGAGAGGAGAGAGATACGAGAGAGAGAGATACGAGAGAGAGAGAGAGAGATACGAGAGAGAGAGATACGAGAGAGACAGAGAGATACGAGAGAGAGGAGAGAGATACGAGAGAGGAGAGAGATACGAGAGAGAGAGAGAGACAGAGAGACAGAGAGACAGAGAGAGAGATATGAGAGAGAGAGAGATACGAGAGAGAGGAGAGAGATACGATAGAGAGATACGAGAGAGAGAGGGAGAGAGAGAGACACAGACAGAGGGAGAGAGGGAGAGAGAGAGACACAGACAGACAGAAAGAGAGAGACAGACAGAGAGAGAGAGAGAGAGAGAGAGAGAGAGAGGAGAGAGACAGAGAGAGAGAGACAGAGAGGAGAGAGACAGAGAGAGAGAGAGAGAAACAGAGAGAGAGAGAGACAGAGAGAGAGAGACAGAGAGGAGAGAGACAGAGAGAGAGAGAGACAGAGAGAGAGAGAGAGACACACACAGAGAGAGAGAGACACAGAGAGAGAGAGAGAGAGAGGGAGAGGGAGATGAGATAAGAGAATGCACAGCATGTCTCCAGGACGCAGTGCTGGGAGCCCCCGTGATATACACATACAGAAGATGTGTAATGAAGGCTCCAGCAGATTACCGGGTGAAGGGCTGGAGCGGAGGTTGATTCCAGGCAGGGCAGAGGTGAAGCACGGCTCCCTCCACCCTCCGATCACAGACTAGAAAGAGTATAACAGCCAGGGTGGACAGACAATTAAAGGCTGTTAGTAACACATTACCTTACCTTGCTTATCCATTCACGAGCCAAAACAGGAAGTGACACGCCGCCCAGTTACAGCACCGCCCAGAAATGAAGACATGAAGGAGAATCCCCAATCAGCATCTAGAGGCGCACTGCACAGCGCCACAGGGCATAAAAAAACACCGCAAATGAAGCGTTTTGCCTGCAATCACGGGATTGCATTGGCATGACGCTTCCATAGTGCACCGTGTCTGGCGCCCGCCCGGAACACAGTGCACTTCTTAAGGAACTTTTTTTTTTAAAGGGACTTTTTTTGTTTTTTTTTTGACTGGGGGGGCGGCGCCCATGCGCCCCTATGGATGGGCTGCCACTGGGTATGACCATGTGTGTGTGGCTGCTGTTACCCCTGGCAACAGGAAACCTGTTTGGCCTGCAAGGGATGTTGGAAAATCAAAGAAGGATGCAATGTTGCCCCTTGTCCATGTGGGGGCATTAGCTTGTGAGAGCACAGCAAAGAAGGGACAACGCCCTCAATTGAAGCTTTCCATACCTGTCAACTGGAATGGTAAGACTGTTAAAAATGTGGGAGAGACTGGTTATGGGACTATTCCCTGGAATAAGTCCAGTGATAAAAATTGCTTTTAGAGACTTGCAAGTGAATACCCTGTGTAGTAACAAAGCCCAGTGTGAAGCTGAACCTGCAGCAAGCTTGAGGACTGGTAAGGACTTGTCTTCAGGCAGTGTACTGGGTAGCAAAAAGACAAGTGGTAAAAATGAAGATATGTTGCTTGCTAATGCAATGTCGTTGCCCCTAGCAACCATGGCAGGTGTAGCAGAGGTGTCCCTGGAGACCGCCCAGGAGCTCATGGTGTCTGAGCTCAGAGTTTCCCAGGACAACTGTGTCGCTGCACCGACTGACAAGTGTGTTTCACATGAGGTGAAAAGCAATGTACTAAATATCCTACAATCTCCTTGTCAAAAGAAGTTTATTGAGTATACAATGTTATAAAGATACATAAAGTAAGTTTACAAGGATCTATAAAGTAAGCTCATTGTTTTACAGTAGGGTTTATATAGGTAAATATCATGAAATTTCAAATATTAAACATCGGGTTCACGTAAACCTAAATTAAAGATATATATCATTTCCTTAGTTACTTTTGTAGGTATTTAAATGATTTATACCTACTATACATATTGTTTACAAGTAGAGTGTATATAGGTCAAATAAATTCTGATAATGAGCTTTAATCGTAAGGTGGAGAAAAGGAAAGAGAAAGAAGAAAAAGGGTAGAAAGGCAGAGGTATGGTCCACAAGGTTGTCCCGCTCGTCAGTTTATTATTCTTTTTAGTTCTCTTTGAAGCCTTAGAATTGGTGTCTCTGTAAGTCATTTAATCTATTACCATGGCAACAGGACAGAGTCATTGAAGTTTGACAGGAACTGTTGTTTTATCCAAGGATGCCAAAGTTTTTCAAATTTTGGAATTTGATTTTGATCGATGGCTACCATCTTAGCATGGGACATTGTATTATTCATTCTGTGAATTGTTTCTGCTAGTACCAATGTAGGAGATTTCCATGCCTTGGCCACTGTTTGTTTTGCAGCCGTTATTAGTTGGATCATAAGTTTGAATTGAGAGAGTGTTAACCATTCCGGTTTTAGATTAAGTAAAGTTAAATATGGATCTGGTTGTATTATTTTTTTAAATATTTTAGATGCAATCACGAAGACTTCCTTCCAGAAGGTTTGGATTACTGGGCACGTCCACCATATGTGTAAATATGTGCCTATTTCTGGGCATCCTCGAAAACAAAGAGTTGAGGTATTAGGTGAATATTTTGCCACTCTAGCGGGTACAAGGTACCAGCGAGTTAGGACTTTATAATTTGTCTCCAGTGCTAAGATGTTGGGTGAAGATGACTTAGATGTGAGCCATATGTTAGACCAGTCCGTGTCTTCTAAAGTTCGTCCCAGGTCCTCCTCCCACCTCTGAACGTAAGAGGGTCTATTAAGATTTGCTACTCCATATAATTGATTATAAAGTGATGAAATTGTACCTTTAGCAAATGGATCTTTTGTACAGATTGATTCAAAAATGGATAATTGGGATAATGGTGTATCCCCCTTTAGGAATGGTGTATAGAAATTTTTGATTTGGAGATATCTAAATATCTCAGAGTTTGGTAGATCATATTTTTCTCTAAGCGATGGGAATGAAAGGAATGATTTAGATGCTATGAAGTCATTTAGCGTCTGAATGCCTGATGTTGTCCAAGCTTTAAAAGAATTTGGGTAGATCCATGCCGGATAAAAGGCCGGATTTCTGATAAAAGAAAGGAGAGGATTGTGTGGAGATTGTAACTGATATTTGGTTTTTAGTTTATCCCAGAGAGATAAGAAGTGTTTAGTTATGGGATTATGAATTTTAAAGCGGTCTTTAGGATCAAGCCATAACAAGTTTGATATTAATAGAGGGTCATTTTCTGAAGCCTCTATAAATACCCATAATGGGATTTCCTGTTTTGCATGGTATTTGGACAGACTGGCCAAATGTGCTGCTCTGTAGTAGTTAGTAAAATTAGGGTATCCCAGGCCTCCTTTATTTTTGGGAAGATGTAGCGTGTGTATAGGTATACGTGGTTTAGAAGAGCCCCATATAAACGAAGTTGCTCTTTTTTGTACTATTCTCAAAAAATAGGAAGGAATTGGAATAGGGAGGACTCTGAATAGATAAAGCAATTTGGGTAGAATAGTCATTTTGATTGCATTAATCTTCCCTATCCAGGATAAAGGAAGTTGCGACCATTGTTTTATTAGATTTGTGATCTGTCTTAATACAGGAGGATAATTGGTTGAGAATAAGTCAGAATGGGATGCTGTTAAATGAATTCCAAGATATGGGATTGATTTTTCTGCCCATGTGAATGGGAGTGCAGCCCTAGCCGGGATCAATTCCATGTTTGTGAGTGAAATATTAAGCACTAGGCATTTCTTAGGATTAATCATAAGGCCGGATAGGGCTGCAAATCCATCAAGAGCTGGTATTAAGTTAGGACCAGAGACCTGTGGTGATGATAGAAAAAGTAATATATCGTCTGCAAATATACATAATTTGTGTGTAATACCTCCTACTTCAATGCCAGTTATAGTTTGGTTTGTTCTGATGTATTGGGCCATGGGTTCGAGTATAAGGGCAAATAATAAGGGAGATAATGGGCAACCCTGTCGGGTACCTCTTTCGATATTAAAGGCTTCAGATTTGTATCCAGCATATTTTATATAGGCTTTGGGTTTATTATATAATGCTTTGATCCATGTTAAAAAGTGGGGTCCAAAACCCCATTTTTGTAATGAATATTGCAATATGTGCCAATAACACTGCCCTGCGTATATTATCGCCTGCCTGTCTATTTGGCATGAAGCCTACTTGATCTCTATGTATTAATTTTCCTATAATGCTATTGAGGCGTTTTGCTATTATTTTTGCTAATAATTTAATATCGAGGTTTAACAGGGAGATAGGCCGATAATTCACACAGGAAGTATCATCAGAAAGGGGTTTTGGGATCATACAAACAATTGCCATTAGTGTTTCTTGCCGAAAAGAATGTCCATCTAGAAGTTTGTTAAAAGTTTCAGTGAGAATGGGAGAGAGTATTTCTGAGAATGTTTTATAGTATAAAGCCGAGTAGCCGTCTGGGCCTGGTCTTTTTTTAAGTTTTAGGTCTTTTATGGCGTTAGCAACTTCATCTATAGTTATAGACTCATCCAAACTGCTTTTTTGATTCTGAGACAACTCAGGTAAGGTTATTTTTGAGAAGAAGGATTCAGCTTCTGTAGGATTAAATTCATTGTTTGTCTTGTATAAAGTTGCGAGTTGTGAGTGAAATTTATGGACTATTTTAACTGGATTACAAGTGTAAACATTTTTTGATAATTTCAAACGTATTGGTTTGAAAGATTTGTTAGTTGAATTTAATGCCCGAGCCAAATATGTACCTGGTTTGTTTGTATTCATGTAGAAATTGTGTTTGGAGCGTTTGAGGGATTTATCAACTGACTCAGTGAGAAATAGATCGTATTCCAATCTAGATTTTTCCAGATGAGATTTTGTACTCTGAGATGGATTATCTTGAAATGATATGTAGGCTGCATTAAAATTGAGTTCTAATTTTTTTGCTAGATTTTTGCGTTCCCGTTTAAATAGTGCCATTTGTCTTTGTATTGTACCACGCAAGACAGGCTTATGAGCTTCCCACAGTGTTATTGGGGAGATGTCTGTTGTATTATTAATTGATATGTATTCCTTTAAAGCTTGTTCAATGGCCATCTGATGTAGTGGGTGTTTGAGCATTATGTCCGGTAAGTACCACGTTGGGTCATGCGCTTTTGGTATGGCTGAGGCTATAGTAGTGTATACTGCATTATGGTCAGACCACGGAATCGGAATTATATCTGATGCAATAATTTCTGGTATCATTCCTATTGTTAGAAAAATATGATCTATTCTGGTGAAGGTTTGATGAGGGTGCGAGAAATAAGTGAATTTCTTTTTCATTGGGTTACTTTCTCTCCATGAATCTACCAGATTGTATTTGGAAAGAAGTTGAGAAAAAGGTAATCTAGAGGTTATTTTGGATGGTGTAAAAGGTGATTTATCTAGAAATGGGAGGAGAACCTGGTTCGAATCCCCACACATTATTACTGTTCCTATTTTGTGTGTATTAATCACTTGTAATATATGTGAGAGGAATGGTGTAGGTTGTTTGTTAGGAGCGTAGTAGGAAATCACCGTGATTGCTGTATCCATTATATAACCCATGAGTATCAGGTATCTACCTTCTGGGTCTTTAATTTCTGATGATAAGGTGAATGGTGTGGATCGGTGAAATGCAATTAGAGTTCCCCTTTGCTTGGTACAGGCAGAAGCCGTGTAAATTTGTTGATAAAAAGGAGAAATATATTTTGGAGTAGAATCTTTGGTGAAGTGTGTTTCTTGGAGGCATACTATGTGAGCCTTCTTGTTATGGAAAGTACGGAAGGCTTTGGTCCTTTTTTGAGGGACATTTATTCCCTGAACATTCAGGGAAAGTATATTCAGTGGTGCCATGGCAATAGATCAAATAGTTTTGACTTACTTTTTGTTATGCAGAGCTGACTGCGCAGATCAACCTGTGTGGACTGAAGAGATGAATAGATAGAAAAGAAACCAGTGAATTCTGGAGTAAAGAGTAAACAAAAAACATATGAGATTAGATGATACATTGTATAAATTATTTTTTGCAAGTAATCACAATTTACCCGTGAAAGAGAATAAATATCTCTCTCAGGGGAATAAGTGCCTTCGTCACACTCCCACATAATATGGTTGGGAGAATGAGGGGGGCTAATGGGGGTACACGGATCTTCCGCTTACAGGAGAGAAGTGCTATGTCAAAAGACATCAAAATGATGTTTCATTAATTGGAGTGCAGAATATAGTTTTTGTTGAAATTATTTATTCCAGGGTGGTTGTATATGGTTAGTCTTGCCCTAGGCTAAATAATTCAGTTAGAAAGGTACTGTTAATAACTTTGGTATTGATGAAGATAGTTTGAATTATTTTGGGATTTTAACCCTTTTAGAGTAAACAATTACATATTTTATTCATATGTAACTGTTTAGATATGTTAACTCATAAAATTGAGGTTGTATTGCTTCAGATTAGAATAAACAAAAACATAATTCTAGGAACTAGTTAGGTAATAATATATTTGTTTTAAGAAAAGAAAGAAAAAGCTTCCATTACTTCTGGATTATTGAACATATTTGTCCTAAAAAGTAATAAATCTATTGTTATTACCTGATAATATATAACTGAACAAGAATTTCCTTATTTCACTTATATATTCTAAGGCTATATGAATCAGAAGTAATAAGAAATATAACTGGAATGTAACATGATCCCACACAGTGTGTGACTATCAGAATGCAGTTACATTCAGTTATAAATATAGGTTTTTTTATAGAGAACCATCTCTTAGTATAATAAATGAAGAGCTATCAGGAATTAGGATGTCAGTCCATTGAATCTTCTTGGTCCATGGATGATGTGGCATAACGGCCTCTTTTGTGAGAATGATGATTCCCATTTTGTTCTGAAATTTTCTGGGTGCTGCCTGAAGGTGAAGATGATGCCATTCTTCTGCGTGTGGGAGTGTTGCTGCTTGTGGGTTCTGTCAGATTTAATTTTAAAAGGGTTTGTTGTAGTTCATCTGCTGATCTGCTTCTGTAAATTGTACCTTAGTAGTTAAATCTGACTGAAAAGGGGAAGCCCCATTGATACATAATGTTGTGGCATTGCAGTTCCATTAGTTGGGGTTTCATGGATCGTCTTTTAGTAATAGTAAGTTGGGATAGGTCAGCAAAAATTTGATAATTGTGTCCTTGAAAATTAAGTTCCTTTTTTTCTCTTGCAGCAATTAGTATTTGTTCTTTCGTTCTGTAATAATGAAATTTTGTGATTATATCACGTGGGGGTCCATCTTTCTTTTTGGCTGTGAGGGCTCTGTGTACTCTGTCCAGTTCTAAACGTTCAATAGGGATATCTGGCTTTAGTTCTTGTAATAGAGCAGTAATAGTAGATTGCAGGTCTGTCACAGTTTCAGGTATTCCCCTTATGCGCAAGTTTGAACGTCTGGCTCTATTTTCGTAATCTTCGAGCTTTGTTTGAAGTATTAAATTCTCTTTTTTTAATTGTTCCAATTCTGTTATATTTTCTTGGGTTGTAATTTCAATTTCATCCATTTTTATTTCTAAGGCTGCGGTGCGGTTTCCCAGCTCTCTTATTTCTTTGGTTAGGCTTTTTGTTATTTGGTCTGAGGTTTGTTTTAAAGCCTTATGAAGCATCTTTTCAAATTGTAATAATATTACTGGGGATACTGAGGAGGCTTGTGGAGAAGTTTGTGAGAGGATTTGTTCTGTACCTGACTCAAATGGAAAGTCTTGCTGTGACATTTTCTGTCTGTGAGAGCGTCCTGATGCTGTATCTTGTGAGGTGACTGGAGTTGCTTCAGCTGCAGTGAGTGCCTGTGAGCTCTTTGTGAGGTGATTTTTATTTCTGCCACGGTTTCCTCCCAGTACCATATTTCCTGCCCAAACTTTCACAGTTTGTTCCCTGGGGCAAAAAGGTTCAAATGGATACCTTTTGAGCCTGCAGGCTCCGCTTTGTCCTTCTCTTCTCTCCTCAGCGGTGTGGAGCTCTAACAATGCATGTCTGCTCCGCTAGGCTCCGCCTCCTGCCCCCTCAATATCCTACAATCTCAAACTGCTAATGTGCTAACGCAGCTTATACAAGGCAGAAAGGTGGATAATGATGATGTTGAAAAGTGTATTACTGACAATTTTGATGATTTGGTGTCTCCCATGATAACCACAGGTAGTGCCGCAGAGTTGTCCCTGGAAATCTCACAAGGACTCCCTGTGTTGGAGCCGGCGGGGCTCCAGGACAGCTCTGATACTGCTCAGGTGGAAAACAATGGGAAAAACGCTCAAATGATGGAGTATGTATTATCACAATCTGATGTGGTTGGCAGTGACTGGTGCAGGGTGCCTGCTGCTAAACCACTCTGTCCACCTGTGTCTCCATGGGCAGAGGGAGCCATACTACGGAGTGCTGGTGATTGGAGCACAGACAGGATAGACTGGGATAGTCTAGCCATAAAGGTGTTAGCGTAGTGGAAAGAAATTTCTGAAGGTAATAGTAAGGTGGACAAAAAAGCGCCCTGAGGCGATTCAGTTCGCATAGGTAGCGCTATACAAGTCACTCATTCATTCATTCACTATTGCTGCTGTGACAAATGGAGAGGCTGCAGGGCCAGTAGACACAGGTGTGTTGGCTTTTGCAGAAGTTAACCCTCTCCAGTTGGAAGGATCTGAAAAGGGCGCATACATAGCAGAGGTTTTGTCCACAGCAAAGGAGATGAGTAATGTTGTGCATCAGGATGATGGGATAATGGATAGGGACTTGGAAGGGCTCAGTGTTGCTGAAAATGAGAGGATGAGTGTGACACATGCGATTTGTCAGTTGCCTCTGAGGTGGAGGTCTCTCTAAGTGTCTCGGCCTCTCAAGCCTTAGCAAATGAGCCCCTCCACGTCGCTAGTAAGGGAAAAGTCCCTAGAGTTCTGTGTTTAGATGTGACATGTCTAGAAATAACTGAGATGTTGTTGGAATTGGTGAAATTCTTTCCGCTGTACACTTGCATGTATCCACCGCAGATGGGCAACCTGGTACTGCGTAGTAACAATCAGTGGAGACAGGTGGTACAGGCGATGTTAAGCAATGTTGATAAAAATTGGTTACTGCAATATTGGTTAATTTTGTGGAAAGTGGTGTCAGTTCTCTGCGAGAATGCTTTCAGCGACAGTTATGTGCAGAAGGTGTTCAGGGGAACTGCTAGAGGAATCAGAAATAATAGACATAGTGGAAGTCTCTCCGTATGCTGGTGTGATGAGGTGCATTCCTGCTGGTGCGGTTCGAGGTGCAGCTGAGCAGTGGTTGGTACATGGCGCGTGTGCTGTCTCACCCGCTAGACCTCGTGTAAAGGAAGGGCCCGGAAAAGACGCAGCAGTTGAGGGAATTCAACCCATCACTCGCAGGGAGGTGCAGTTTGAGGTACCCGGAGACACTTTGACAGGAAATTACAGTGTTGGTAACTGTAATGAAAAAGTGTATGAGAAGCACTGTAGAGCACTGTCGGACAGCTCAGAGGTATTGGTTGAGGTACCAATGGACACAGAAATGGTTAAAGAGATTGGTGTGGAAAAATGTGGCACAAAATGTGCGTTGGTAGGACAGTCGCTATTGGAGTGTTGGACAACAGGGAGCAATGTGAAACTGCGGGAATGTCCCATAGGGAATAACTGCCTGCCTGTAGATGGTCCCTCCATAGACACTGTGCTAGCAAACAAGGTGACAAGAGGTGTTGATGATAATAATATTGAGTTGAATAACTCCTTGTGGAACATTGCTATTGAGGTTAAACAGAAGTATGTGGTGTTGATCTCAGATGATTTGGTTGCCAAGGGTAACCACACAGGGGTTAGTGAACGTGATAAACGGATGTTGTTGGTTAGTGTTGCGTCAGGTAGTGAGAGGGGTCAGTCCCTGACAGATTTCATGGAAGTGGGTCCCCAACAGTCCCAGGAGAGTAGGTCTGTGGGAGGAAAAAGGAGGATCCCGTGGCCAGAAGGTGGAAGGGATAGAGAGATTAGTGGGAGCCCACGGTTCAGGAAGAAGTGCTGGTGGAAGCACACCCGGAAGAAGATGTGGGTGGAGTGTCCCTTTAGAGAAAAGGTTGGGCAGATTAAGACTCCTACTACTGATAGTTGGCACAAAGGTGCCAAGGTGAAGTGCTGGTGGAAACATACCTGGAAAAAGAAATGGGCCTACGCAGCTAATGGCTGGCACAGAGGTGTCCCATTCTTAGTGACTGGTTTATGTGTTCCTCCCTCCGGTTCGAAACAAGGGGGAGGATATGTGGCAGTAGGACCCTGTGCTACCTGGAAGATTGCTGGTTTACACCAGATTTTGGAGGGAGAGGCACGCTAATTGCACAGCTGTGTGCTGGGCTATTTAATTGTGACCTGGCCATGGCTCAGGGTTCCACCCAACAGACAGGAAGTCTGTGCATGGGAGTCAGGTGGACTCCCATTCCTCTGAGAGGAGTCAGAGGCTGCAGGAGGCAGCCAGGGTATGCATGTCTGCAGGAGGCAGACGTACTTGGTGACAGAGCAGCAAGTAGAAAGCAGCAGGAGTAAGCTAGGAGAGAGCTTCACTCTAGGAAACTCTTTTGGGTCTGAGGAGCAGACCTAAGGCCTAAGCTAAAGGCCTGAATCAGCCATATGGCAAGAATGTAAGCCAGGAGGCTAAAGTATTGAGTGTGCAAGATACAGTAATGGTGGAACCCCCTGCGTGGGCTACTGATGTCTTTGTGAACTTTTCCGTGCTTTTAAATAAAAGTGGGCTACCAGGCCCTTAAAAATACAGTTTTGTACTGGAGTACTCACTGACAACGCACCTACCGTTTGAGTCTGATACCCCAATCTTACAATATATAATTTTGAGAATATTTTTATATGTCAGTATCGGTCCTCATGATGTTCTAACACTTTGCTTTTAAAATGATTTGTTCTGAGCATGAAGTTGATGGTATATGTATGTATTTTCTATGATTTTGTATATGTTGCTATTATACAATGATTGTGAATGATGTGTGGATCCGAGGTGAATGGGTGAATCAGTGGATGTGGAGTGATCTTCTCACATAAGGTGGATGTACCGTGTACTCCAGCCGGTTTTCTCTCTGATACCAGCTGAGGACTCACCTGTAGGGATGAGGTTCGAGTCGAACTCATGTTCGACTCGAACATCGGCTGTTCGCCAGTTCGCCGAACAGCGAACAATTTGGGGTGTTTGCGGCAAATTTAAAAGCCGCAGAACACCCTTTAAAAGTCTATGGGAGAAATCAAAAGTGCTAATTTTAAAGGCTTATATGCATGGTATTGTCATAAAAAGTGTTTGGGGACCCGGGTCCTGCCCCAGGGGACATGGATCAATGCAAAAAAAAGTTTTAAAAACGGTAGTTTTTTCGGGAGCAGTGATTTTAATAATGCTTAAAGTGAAACAATAAAAGTGTAATATCCCTTTAAATTTCATACCTAGGGGGTGTCTATAGTATGCCTGTAAAGGGGCGCATGTTTCCCGTGTTTAGAACAGTCTGAAAGCAAAATGACATTTCAAAGGGAAAAAAATTAATTTAAAACTACTCGCGGCTATTAATGAATTGCCGGTCCGACAATACACATAAAAGTTAATTGATAAAAACGGCATGGGAATTTCCCACAGGGGAACCCCGAACCAAAATTTAAAAAAAAAAGACGTGGGGGGTCCCCCTAAATTCCATACCAGGCCCTTCAGATCTAGTATGGATATTAAGGGGAACCCCGGCCAAAATTTTTAAAAAAATGGCGTGGGGTCCCCCTTAAAATCCATACCAGACCCTCCAGATCTGTTATGGATTTTAAGGGGAACCCCGCGCCAAAATAAAAAAAAATTGGTGTGGGGTCCCCCCAAAAATCCATACCAGACCATGCAACCTGGCACTCCGCAGGAAAACAGGGGGGGACGAGAGAGCGCCCCCCCTCCTAAACCGTGCCAGGCCACATGCCCTCAACATTGGGAGGGTGCTTTGGGGTAGCCCCCCAAAACACCTTGTCCCCATGTTGAAGGGGACAAGGGCCTAATCCCCACAACCCTTGCCCGGTGGTTGTGGGGGTCTGCGGGCGGGGGGCTTATCGAGTCTGGAAGCCCCTTTAAGAAGGGGACCCCCGTGATCCCGGCCCCCCTGTGTGAAATGGTAAGGGACCATTTCACAAAAAAACTGTCAAAAATGTTAAAAATGACAAGAGACAGTTTTTGACAATTCCTTTATTTAAATGCTTCTTCTATCTTCTTTCTTCTATCTTCCTTTGGTTTCTTCCTCCATCTACTTCTTCTTCTGGTTCTTCCTCCAGTGTTCTCGTCCGACATCTTCTCCACGGCGTCTTCTTCTCTTCATCTTCTTCTCCGGGCCGCTCCGCATCCATGATGGCATTGAGGGAGGCTCCCGCTGTGTGACGCTTCTCCTCTTCTGCCGGTTCTTAAATAACGGAGGGCGGGGCCACCTGGTGACCCCACCCCCCTCTGACATCACGGGGAATGCCACAGGGAAGTCCCCGTGAAGAAAAAGAAGAAGATGGAGGAAGAAACTGAAGGAAGATAGAAGAAAGAAGAAGCATTTAAATAAAGGAATTGTACTCTTGTACCCCCTTACCATTTCACACAGGGGGGAGGGCCAGGATCTTGGGTTCCCTTGTTAAAGGGGGCTTCCAGATTCCGATAAGCCCCCCGCCCGCAGACCCCCACAACCACCGGGCAAGGGTTGTGGGGATGAGGCCCTTGTCCCCATCAACATGGGGACAAGGTGTTTTGGGGGGCTACCCCAAAGCACCCTCCCAATGTTGAGGACATGTGGCCTGGTACGGTTCAGGAGGGGGGGCTCTCTCGTCCCCCCTCTTTTCCTGCGGCCTGCCAGGTTGCGTGCTCGGATAAGGGTCTGGTATGGATTTTTGGGGGACCCCATGCTTTTTTTTTTGGCCGGGGTTCCCCTTAAAATCCATACCAGAGCTTAAGGGTCTGGTATAGATTTTGAGGGGAACCCCACGTCATATTTTTTTTTAATTTTTGGCCGGGGTTCCCCTTAATATCCATACCAGATCTGAAGGGCCTGGTATGGAATTTAGAGGGACCCCCACGTCATTTTTTTTTTAAATTTTGGTTCGGGGTTCCCCTGTGGGGAATTCCCATGCCATTTTTATCAATGAACTTCTATGTGTATTGTCGGACCGGCAATTCATTAATATCCGCGAGTAGTTTTAAATGACTTTTTTCCTTTGAAATGTCATTTTGCTGTCAGACTGTTCTAAACACGGGAAACATGCGCCCCTTTACAGGCATGCTATAGACACCCCCCAGGTACGAAATTTAAAGGAATATTACACTTTTATTGTTTCACTTTAAGCATTATTAAAATCACTGCTCCCGAAAAAATTTCCTTTTTAAAACTTTTTTTTGCATTGATACATGTCCCCTGGGGCAGGACCCGGGTCCCCAAACATTTTATGACAATAACTTGCATATAAGCCTTTAAAATTAGCACTTTTGATTATTCATGTTCGTGTCCCATAGACTTTAACGGTGTTCGCGTGTTCGAGCAAATTTTTTGCCTGTTCGCAAGTTCTGGTGCGAACCGCACAGGGGGGTGTTCGGCTCATCCCTAGTCACCTGTAACCTAATGATGATACGATCAGACATCCCAACCTGCAAAAAATAAAAATAAAATCAGTGTCCATTCATGCCACCTCATCAGTGCCCACCAGTGCAGCCCATCAGTGCCTTCCAGTGCAGGCTATCAGTGTCCATCAGTGCCACCTCATCAGTGCCCACCATGCAGCCTATCACTCTCCATCAGTGCAGCCCATCAGTGCCCACCAGTGCAGCCTATCAGTGCCACCTCATCAGTGCCCACCAGTGCAGCCCATCACTGTCCATCAGTGCCACCTCATCAGTGCCCACCAGTGCAGCTCATCAGTGACACCCCATCAGTGTCCATCGGTGCCACCCCATCAGTGCCCACAAGTGCAGCCCATCAGTGCCCACCAGTGCAGTCTATTAGTGTCCATAAGTGCCCACCAGTGCAGCCCATTCGTGCCACCTCATCAGTGCCCACCAGTGCAACCTATCAGTTTCCTTCAGTGCCCACCAGTGCAGCTTATCAGTGTCACCAGTGCAGCCCATCAGTGTCCTTTAGTGGCACTTCATCAGTGTCCACCAGTGCAGCCTCAGTGTCCAGCAGCAGAGCGATCCCGGGTCCATCCTGTCCCCTCCCCTGGCCACAGACAGAAGACAGAGCAGCCCGAGAAGCCGCCGCTGTCATACTCAATTCAGCCGTTTGGGCTGCTCTGTCTGGGGAGGGGGCGAGATGGAACGGGCAGCCTGCAGCCAAATTCGGGAGACTCCCGCGACTCACGGGAGACTTGGGATGTCTGCACATTAGAGCAGTATATAGGTGATTGTGGTTCCAATAGGTAATGACTAAGCGCTAACATTATGGAGAAACGCATCTACCTCTTTGTCCCCCGCACCATCTGTTACCTCCTGTCACATGATACTTCAGCAAAGAGAATTATTGGAAGTGCAGCCTTCCAGAATTATTTTTTCTTTATGACACACAGCCTGTGATCTGGGCGAGGACCCGACTAGTGTATATGGGGATTAGCTGGAGACTCTCTTATCTGAAAAGGATTTCTTTGTTTCATTGTAGAGGTGATAATGTGGGGAGTCTGTACAGAGACCGGCTTAGTGACTATGGAGTCCGGATAGCCAGGAGGCTGGAAAATTTCTGTTTTGTCATTGTGATGGTGAAAACCCCTATGAGGGTCACCTTGTGTGAGGTTTTGAACTTTACTTTTAAATAAAAGTGGACAGAAAGCCCTGAAATGTACTTCACTGACTGGGCTGGAGTTCATGGAAGGAGCTACACTTGAGTGACCCCCCCCACACTCTATACTTACTTTCCATATAATAATCAATCTGTATTGATCAGGATTTATACAATTGTAGATCCTCCATCTCAGTGTGAAGAAGGAGAACTTTTCTGTGAAAGGTGGAGGTCTGTCCATGATCTGTCTGTACAATCTGTTTGTTCTGGTGTATACGGGATTGTCTTTTGATGTTCTATTCCATTCTGTTTAAAGTACTCTTGTATCTTACCTCCTGTGAATTCACCTCCATTATTGCTGCGAAGTATGAGAGGCTTCCTCTGAAACTTGTTACTGGTCTTTGTTATATAGTCTTTTAATTTATCGAAAACTTCACTCTTGTGTTGCATTAGGTAGGTGACTGTGTATCTTGAATAGTCGTCTATGAAAGTCACTATGTACCTGTTGCCTCCAGGTGTGGGTGGGTTTAGGGGACCACACACGTCACTGTGAACTAAGTCAAGTGGTCTTGAAGCTCTCTTCTGACTGACTTTGGTAAGTGTTGCTCTTGTTGCTTTGGATTTAATGCAACATTCACACTTAACAGTAACTGGACAAGGGGATACTGTTAGATCTCTTGTCAGATTCCTCCTTTGTAGTTCCTGTATGCATTCTGGGTGTCTATGACCTAGACGTCTGTGCCATATATGTATACAATCATTGTGCTTGTGTGTACATAGTCTCACCTTTTCCTTCACTGTGTTGAGGTGATATAGATGATCATCCAGCTTGGCACTTGCTATTGTCTGTTTGCCATTTAGAATAGAACACTTGTCATCTTGGAATTTTACAGTGAGTCCTGTCGCTGTTAGACGCTTCACAGATAAGAGTCCTCCTTCTAGATTATGAACATAAAGCACATCTTTCGAGGGGGTGTGGCCTGACCTGGCATGAAGATGGCTGCTTAGTTCTACAGCTCCTGCCATCATACGACCTGAACTCAGCTTACCGGAGGCTCAAACAACCTATACCCGACACAAAAACATGGGGACTGCTTCACGGAACACCTCCGCCTCGCGATCCCGCTCACCGAGGGAGCACTCGGATAACGCTGGACACAATATTCCAGAAATGTTCAGAACGAGCAGAGGAAACATGGCGTCCTCCCGCCACAGAAGCTCGCAGGCCGCAGCGTCCTCACAGCTGGGAGCGCCATCTCTCGCTCTCCCTGTCAGCTTAACAAACGAGAATGCTTCAGAGGAACAACCACACCATCAATTAAATATCAATGACCTGCAGATGATTGCTGCGGACATAAAGGACACACACATAAAGGACACACTTTCTGCTGCTATCTCGGAACTACGCTTAGACACAATCCCCATGATGCTTCACGCGGGTATACCGGAACTACGTGCCTATTCTCATACATGATGGGGATGTCTCTCTGTCCTCCTACAGTCAACCACTATTGGAACTCTCACTTCGCTAACAAAGGACGGAGTACACACTACGTGCAACAACACTGCCCGGCCTACATACCCTATTCCATAGGGCACAACCACGGATCAGGAACACTAGCCGGAGGTCGATACACGGACCCATCACAGCTTCCATTTCGGATCGCTACCGCACTAGTTACCTGACGGCCCCATTACGCCATGATGATCCACATACTAACCGAACCACCATAGATGGTCGTTCAAGGGACTACCGTCCGCTGGCTTCAGAGTGTGAACACTACCCAATTACCCGGACATGGATTCACATAGCACATCAGCTTATTACCGCCGGTGCAATCAGAAGACAGTCTGATGACCCTTCTACACTGGAGACTGAAACTGCAGACACCTCTGGACTTAGCATCAGAGCTGGCACATGACCCCTTGAGGTATTTGCTACCCCTCACACATAACTGTGGCTGGCTGCCATAATCCCACGGTACTAATATATCACATATATTGTGACTTAATTTGTCTCTCTAACTACAGATATGCAGGTGCAAGGGGAAAACAACACTGAACGGGGTGAACTATATTAGTGTCATTAATCCTGAGCAGACTTCTGCAATAGATCTCCTCGTACAAGTACATCTCCAGGTTATACTTTTTTTTACAATCTTTATTTATCAAAACATTTTTACCACAAGTTAAAAAAAAGAAACTTATACACATCCAAAACATACAATACTTCTATACTTCTTTATCCAAGCAATAGTTCAAATTTCATTAACCTTTTAGTTATTTACTTAATTGATGCAAGGATATGTAACCCCTATTCCAACCCCCCCCCCCCTCCACCCCATGCCCTCTCTTTCTACTCAATCATCCATTCATACTGCCAAACAACCACAACAACAACAGACAAAAAAAAAAAAAATTTAAAAGGGTTTCCCTCTTGTAGTTTTCTGCTGGATTCTATATAATAGTCCTCAATAGCCCAGAAGAGACTCTGAATTCTTCCCATTTAGCCCATGTGTTAAGTAGTTGTACCTTCAACCCCTCCTCTATCACCATTCTTTCTTCCAGGGCACGCATGTCCGCCATCTCACACTCCCACTCCACTACAGAAGGCACACATGTGCTTTTCCATTTTCTTGCTATGATGGTTCGTGCTGCTGTCAAAAAATATTTCAATATTCCTTTTCTTATTTTCTTAACCGATCCTGGGATCATAGATAATATCGCTACTTGTATTTCTGGATACATATCGGTCCCGGTCATGGCTCTATATATCTCAAATATTTTCTGCCAGAATGGTTGGATTTCTGAGCAATAGTACCAGATATGTGACATTGTGCCCTGTGCTTTATGGCATCTCCAACAGATATCCTCGTTGTCAGGGTTCATTTTATGTAAGTCCACAGGGCACCTATACCATCTGGCTAATATTTTATTTCTTTCCTGATGTTTGGCAGATATCGAGAGTTTATGGGTTACTATGATTGCCTTTTCCCATGATTAAATGTGAAAATATATCAGCGCACGTATGACAAAAAAACTAGAAGCAGCTGAACACCAGGGTCAAACGATCAAATCCCTCTAAACAAATAAATAAATAAAATAGGTGCAGTGCTAAAAACAAAAAAAACAAAGAGTGTATAGAATACAATATTCCAGGGATAGGGAAATAACAATATGGTAATCCTAAAAATAATGAAGAGCACAAAAAATGTCCAGATATAAAAAATGTCCAGATAAGAAGACATCCACCAGGCAAACGTGATGATCACAGCAAAAGTGTGTAGCTGATAGAAGAACCCTTCACCATGAACCAAATGGCCTCTCACCTGGTCACAAGGACCCTTCTCATAAGGGTCAAACAAGCATTCCCATAGGGATCAGCAGATGAAAAGGTCCAAAGGCAAGGGACTCCTCCAGATAACCAAGTAGCAGGTGGATAACGTATTTCATGAAAACAGAAAGGGGACAGACATAGTGCTCTCTGTATAATATACTTTAATAGAGGAATTTAAAAAATCACTTACATAACAGGCACTTCACAAGTGCCAGGACGCTGACATAGAACACACAGCAGAGTGAGTACGAGTGGTGGAGCATGCGCAGTAGCCGCGGATGACGTCACGACGTCACGTTCTGGACGCGTTGCGTCCCAGTGGGCGGGGACTTCCTCAGCAGATGTCATGACTACGTGGGCACCCGCGCTATAAAGAGGTAAGTTGTTATGGCAACACCAAACAACAATGAATGACGTATATCAGATGGGGACCAGCTCCGGAAGTGTCTCCATACACATCATTCGGAGCGAGTGGAACCCAATCTGATAATAAAGGCTCATATCTGCACATACTCAAGGATTAAAAATATATATGATATGGTGTTAAAGCACTAAGACACACATATTAAAGTGTAATCTTAACAGAACAATAACAAACACCTTGGTCATAAAAAAGATAAATATTAAAAAGTGTTTTCAAATTAAAATAGTGAATATAACTATCCGTCATCCGCGACCACCGACTGCTCACCAACAAAATCAGATAAAATTGTAATCATAAAAAATATGTCTAAAATTCCTATCGATCAGATATAAAACAATTAGTGTCGAACTCTACATTTAACCCATCGGGGAACATTACCCCTGTCTCATAGATCCAATGGGATTCTCTTTTACTTAACTGCCGGATAAAATTTCCCCCTCTCCAGTGCTTTGTGACCCTTTCAATGCCCCAGAATTTCAGACACTTAGGATTTTGTTGATGAAAGGTCTTAAAATGTCTGGACACATTGTGGGTCTTAAGGCCTTTCTTAATATTGTTGACATGTTCGGCCAGTCTAACATGTAAGGGTCTTGAGGTTCTCCCAACATACTGGAGCCCACAACTGCACTCCAGCATGTAGACAACCCCAATGGTATCGCATGTGATTAACTGTTTAATCTCATACTCTTTGTTAGTGGCCGAAGCTAAAAATTTTTTACGTTTTTTAATATTTCCCTTGGAGTGCCTGCAGGGGACACATCTACCACAAGCGTAAAACCTCCCAAGAAAGAGAAAAGCCTATCTGAGGCAGGTACTGGAGGGTTAAGGACGCTCGGCGCTAAACGATCCCTTAATGTGGGGGCTTTTTTGTAGATAAACTGAGGTCTATCCGGCAGTATAGGACCTAAGACTCTGTCTTGCTTCAAAATAGCCCAATTTTTTTGAATAATTTTCTCAAATTTCCGGTATTGTATGTTGTAATCTAATACCATTTTGAAGTTATGGCTATCACTAGTAGGGACCTTAGAGGAATTCGCAATAAGTTCATTTCTTTCCATTGACATGATTTTAGATACCTCTTCATCTAATGTAGCCCGATTATACCCCTTCTGTTCAAACCTGGAGGTAAGGATTTTGGACTGGCTAACAAAATCCTCAACAGTAGTGCAGTTACGACGCAATCTAATATATTGACCCCTGGGGATGTTACACAACCAAGAGCTGTGATGGCAACTCCCCAGGGGGATATAAGAGTTGCGATCAGTGGGCTTGAAGTAATTAGTAAGAGAAAACTGATCATGTAAAATACTGATAGATAAATCCAAAAAAACTACCTTTTCAGAGCTGATGGTCCATGTAAGAGATATATTTTTGGAGTTGTTATTTAATGATTGAATGAAGTCATCTAACCTAGATCTCTCACCATTCCAGATTAAGATGAGATCATCAATGAATCTCCTGTAGCACAGCAATTCAGGGGGACGATGGAGGAACACTGCCTCATCCTCCCAGTGGGCTATAAAAATATTGGCCACACTGGGAGCAAAGCGGGCCCCCATAGCCACACCTCTGGTCTGCAGATAAAATTCTCTATTATACCAAAAATAATTCCTCTTGAGGCAAAAATCCAAGCAACTCAAGAGGAATTCCTGGTGTCCACCAGATAAGGTAGAGGAAGCCAAAGCCCATTCTACTGAGGTCATGGCATCCTCGTGGCCAATAATGGTGTACAGGGAACCTACGTCCGCTGTCACCAAAAATCTAGAAGGGGAGCATTTCAAGGTTTCAAGGATCTGAATAATATGCTTTGTGTTCTTCAAAAATGCTGGAGTTTGCATAACTAGGGGCTGCAAAAAGAAGTCAATATATTGTCCCAATCTGGCAGATACAGAGTCGATCCCATTAACAATGGGTCGTCCAGGGGGGTTGACAATATCCTTATAAATTTTTGGTAGAAAATATATGACAGGTGTTCGACAAAATAAAGGATCTAAATATAGGGCCTCTTTCTTATTAAGGATCCTACGATCTTTACCATCCTCAATGATGTTATGCAACTCATCCTTAAAGGACAACATGGGGTCTTTATTCAAGATATGATAAGTGTCACGGTCTGATAAAAGACGGGACATTTCATTTTGGTAATATTCCTTACTAAGAATAACCAACCCACCACCTTTATCCGCCGGACGGATCACTATGTCCCTTCGTTCAGTTAAGGACTTAATACCCCGTTTGATAAACAGTGGATCAGAGACTTTTTTAATATGTAACTTCTCCAAGTCATTAGAGACCATATTCTTGAAAACATCTAATTGCTTATTATCTGAAATATGAGGGTTAAATGTAGATCTGTTACGTAAAGTAGAGTAATTCTGTCCAGAGGACCTGGACCCCTGAGTGGGATGGGATAAAAAATATTTTTTCATATTCAAGGTTCTGATGTATTTTTGAATACTAACATAAACATTAAATTTGTTGAGATTTTTTATGGGTGCAAATTTTAAACCACGATCAAGGACTTTAATTTCATCGTCATTAAGATCAACATGACTAAGATTATAAATCCCTATGCCTGATGCGGCTTGGGTTTTTTGTACTCGCTTCCCCCCTCTGCTTCCTCTCTTTGTTTTCGCTTTCGGGGGGATTGGGGTTTGGGGGTGTGTATGGTACCCGGTGTCTCCAAGGTTCCCCTTGGGCATCCTGATATTGTGATGGGGGTATCTCGGTGCCCCTCGTTGCCCTAAAAAATCATCATTATTTTGATATTGATTATATTCAGTTAATGGTGCATACCTATTCTGTGTAGTAATAGGTCTATCATATACAGGGTAAGGACTATCTCTGACCTGACAATCCCTTCTACCATTCTGAGGTGGATAACTATCCCTGTAAGGAGGGGGGTCATAATGGGAGGGACCCCTCGAATTCTGTGACTGTTGAGTATATGGCCTGGAACTTCCTCCTCTCCATTTTCCCCTCCCCGGGGGGGAGAAACACGGGCGGCACAGTGGTCTAGTGGGTAGCACTCTCACCTAGCAGTAAGAAGGGTCGCTGGTTCGAATCCCAACCACGACACTACCTGCCTGGAGTTTGCATGTTCTCCCTGTGTCTGCGTGGGTTTCCTCCGGGTACTCCGGTTTCCTCCCACACTCCAAAGACATGCTGGTAGGTTAATTGGATCCTGTCTAAATTGTCCCTAGTATGTATGAATGTGAGTTAGGGACCTTAGATTGTAAGCTCCTTGAGGGTAGGGACTGATGTGAATGTACAATGAATATGTAAAGCGCTGCGTAAATTGACAGCACTATATAAGTACCTGAAATAAATAAATAAATAAATTATAGCTTTACATGTCTTCCATAGACATACCTGGTGCAGAGGTTATAGATTTCCTTCATTGCCTGGTGTGTCATCTGTGTTGCTGAGATTTCCACTGTGTGGGCTGTGGAGCCTGAGCGCCAGGAAATCAGCTGATGTATCCCCTCTCTGCTGTTTGTAATCTGAGAACCTCCACCGGAGTATGCATCCTCCCAGCGAGCCGCCTCTGCTGCCTGTGTATTCAGACAGGCAGAGACTCCCGCACGAGTTTGCGCTGTCTCCTGGTTCCGTCCTCCGTTACCGTTCCCAGGACCCACCAGGTACCGATCCTTCCTTGGTCTCCCGGATCTTTTGCGTCTCACCCTCCAGGTAAGTTGTGGCGCGCTGATGGCTCAAACTCTCACCATAGGTGTCTTCTATCATGCAGCCAGGACATGTAAGCATGTGTGTCAGTCAGCCGCAGCCTCCCTCTTCAGCAGCGTCTATAGCATCTGCAGCGTGTCTGCCCCTCGATCTCTCTAGGCGGCCAACTTGGGCGTCAGCTCCTCCTCCCCTCCAGGTTATACTTCTGCGTGAATTCTTATTTCACAGTGGTTCTACTCATAAGGTTATAGTTTACTAAATGTTTATTAATGTTTGCTATGTTAAGTCTAATTGCTCAGGTCATAGGATTTACAACCATTTTTTATTGCTAACCGATCTGCATGGTACTTTAAACTTCGCACCCTGGAGTCTCCGCCAAAAAACCTCACGCAGGCAAATCCAGCAGTCTGAATCTACCTTACGCAGAGTTTGATACTGAGGCTTACAGTCCTATTGCACACATTTAAGTGAGCAGTTACTGGTGTTATAGGTATTATATCTTCTCTACATTTTTTATTTTCGTATCCGTTGATCCCAGCCTCGCACGTATGACCTGCGGGCTCTTAACACATCTCTACTTGAATACAGACATTTCGGTACACATACTTAGCAAACCAAAAAAAAAAAACACACCCTCCTCCTATCATCCATATCCATGGTCGAGAGATGGCAGGACACCCACCTATTACACACATCCACCAGCTCTCTCGTGTCAGGTTTACACCAACCCCCACACAGTAACGGTGTAGTGTACATCACGGGCTACGCGCTGCTCCTGCGCTGTAAACCACCGATTCTTTTTCTTGAATTGAGAGAACGGGATAGCCTAATATCCCTGTTGCCTCTTCGGTTACTCTTCGGAGCTCTACATACCACATTAACAACAATAGAGTACCTCTAATCTGATCCTACTCCCTCTACCCTGTTTTTTTTTCCCAAACCTGACGGAGGTCATGGATCCCAATCACGTATCAAAAGATAAGACGCAATCACTCGCCTCACTCAATCTCAAATCTATAAATGTACGCGGCCTAAACACGCCCGAAAAAGATCTCTCTTACTTTCCTCGTTGCATAAATCCAAAACCCATATTGCACTTATCCAGGAAACACATTTTAGAACAGACGCAATCCCCAAACTACAAGACAAACAATTCCCGACAATATACCACGCGACCAATAATGAAGCTAAATCAAAAGGAGTTTGCATTCTCATATCTAAGAACTGCCCATTAAAATTATCTGATATCCACAGTAGGGATGAGCTTCGTGTTCGAGTCGAACCCATGTTCGACTCGAACATCGTCTGTTCGCCCGTTCGCCGAATTGCGAACGATATGGGCCGTTCGCGCCAAATTCGTGTGGCGCGTCACGGCCCATAATTCACTGCGGCATCGCAGTGCATTGCTGGCTGATGATTGGCCAAGCATGCACTATGACCCGCATGCTTGGCCAATCACAGCGCTGTCTGAACAGAGAGCCGTAATTGGCCAAAGCCAAGGAGGCTTTGGCCAATTATGGCTCAGGGGATTTGGTACACGCCCCACACTATATAAGGCCGCCTACACGGCGGCCCTGTGTAGTGTGTGTGTTCCGGCGTTGAAAGAGATAGACAGAGAGACAGTGTCATTTGATTTGAGTTAGATAGATTAGGCAGAACAGTCAGTCAGTTAGCTGCACTTACAGTGTATTGTGTATATATATATGCATCCCAGGTGTTGCATATATATATATATATATATATATACACACTGTATTCAGTTTAGCTAGATCCGTTCCTGTTATCTTCTTACTGACAGGCAGGCTTGTCTTGTTACAGTATTTACAGCTACCTGAAGAAAATTGCTGGTGTTCTTTTGATCCTATTAGTACCACAGTCAGGCAGCTAGACTATTTACAGTTAGTGCAGTGCGTCCTGCTCACAGTGTTCAGCTAAAACTACAAGTTAGTGGGGTGCGTCCTGCTCACAGTGTTCAGCTAAACCTACAAGTTAGTGTGGTGCATCCACCTCACAGTGTTCAGCTAAACCTACAAGTTAGTGCAGTGCGTCCTGCTCACAGTGTTCAGCTAAAACTACAAGTTAGTGTGGTGCATCCACCGCACAGTGTTCAGATAAACCTACAAGTTAGTGTGGTGCATCCACCTCACAGTGTTCAGCTAAACCTACAAGTTAGTGCTGTGCGTCCTGCTCACAATGTTCAGCTAAAACTACAAGTTAGTGTGGTGCGTCCTCCTCACAGTGTTCAGCTAAACCTACAAGTTATTTTTTTGCGAGCTCTGCACAGTGTTCACCTAAAGCTACCTGTAGAAGGTTGGTGGTATTCTCATACTACAGGCAGGCAGTTGATTTTGCTAGCTGCAGTATCAGTACATATATATATATATATATATATATATATATATATATATATATATATATATATATATATATCCCAGCTTAGTGCAGCTACAGGCCATTAGTATGTCTGGAAGGCCAAGAAGGAGAGGCAGACAGCCACAAGCCAATAAGAGAGGGCAAGCAGGCTCTGTGTCTAGTGCTGGTTGTGGAAATGGTGCATCCTCATCAGCACGTGGCCGCTAGACATGCTTGGCCTTTTTTTCAGCAGCTGGCCGTGTTGAGCCGCAACATGCGGAAGACTTGGTCGAGTGGATGACCAAGCCGTCCTCATCCTCCTCATCCTCTCTCACCCATACCCAGGGTGCTTTGTCTGGCAACGCAGCGGCCTCTTCCCTCGGCTCAATGTCATCAGTGACCCCTTCCCTAGCCCCACCATGTCCTCCTGAGGAGTCCCTCGAACTGTTTGACCACAGTGTGGGGTACATGCTCCAGGAGGATGCCCAGCGTTTGGAAGGCTCTGATGATGATACTGAGCTCGATGAAGGCAGTAACATGAGCACGGACAGAGGGGGTGCCCAAGAAGGACAGCAATCTGGCAGTCATGCTCCCCCTGCTGCAGCATACTGCCAGGTTTGCTCCAGTGATGAGGAGGGAGGGGATGATGAGGTCACTGACTCAACATGGGTGCCTGATAGGAGAGAGGAGGAGGAGGAGGCGGCACATCACCAAGGAGGCAGGATGCCCTCCAGGGGCCAGCCTAAGGGCAGCACATTGACTGCATCACACCCCAAAGCTCCACATGTGCAGGGCGCTGCAGTCTCTGCGCGTTATTCAAAAAGTTCTTTGGTGTGGGCCTTTTTTGAGACGAGTGCATCAGATCGCACCACTGCTATTTGCAACATATGTCTCAAGCGTATCTCGCGTGGCCAAAACATCTCCCGCTTGGGTACCACATGCTTGACCAGACATATGTTGACCTGCCATGCAGTTCATTAGCAAGCGTATCTAAAAGACCCACACCAAAGAACAAAGAGGACCTCTCCTTGCTCCTCATCAGCTGAGATCTCCAACCCCACTATACCTTCAGTCCTCTCTGAGACCTGCACTGAGAGGAATGAAGGTGTAGAATTAGGTGTGTCACAGCCAAGTACTTGTGGGCAATCTGCTTTTGGTACACCGATGTCAGATTGTACCAGGCAAATTTCCCTGCCCCAGCTGCTGCACCGCCGAAAGAAGTTTGCTCCCAGCCATCCACATGCCCAGCGGTTGAATGCTAGCTTGGCAAAATTGCTAGCACTTCAACTGCTGCCTTTTCAGTTGGTAGACTCTGCCCCCTTCCGTGAGTTTGTGGAATGTGCGGTTCCTCAGTGGCAGGTACCCAAACGCCACTTTTTCTCACTGAAGGCGATTCCGGCTCTCTACCGGCATGTGGAAGGCAATGTCCATGCCTCGCTGGACAGGGCGGTCAGCGGTAAGGTGCATATTACCGTGACTCATGGTCCAGCAGGCATGGACAGGGATGTTACCTAAGTTTCACGGCGCATTGGGTGACTCTGCTGGCAGCTGGGAAGGATGCAGGACAAGGTGCAGTAGTGTTGGAGGTTGTTCCGCCACCACGCCTCCAAAATGCTAATGATTGTGACACACCTCTCTCCTCCACCCCCTCCTCTTCTTCTTCCTCCATGGCCTCTTCCTGTGCTTTGTCCTTGGAACCAGCAGTGCTCCGTAGCCATTCAAGGGGCTACGCAAGTACGCAGGCCAAAAGATGCCATGCGGTGCTTGAGCTGGTGTGCTTGGGGGACAGGAGCCACACTGGGGCAGAGGTTCTGTCAGCTCTGCAGTGGCAGGTTCAGAGGTGGTTGATGCCACGCCAACTTAAGGCAGGAATGTGGTTTGCGACAATGGCACCAACCTCCTCTCTGCCCTCCGACAAGGACAAATGACCCATGTCATTGGCTCACGTCCTTAACTTGGTGGTGCAGCGGTTCTTGGGCAGGTACCCGGGCTTACAGGATGTCCTGAGGCAGGCCAGGAAAGTCTGTGTGCATTTTCACCGGTCATATAATGCCAGTGCTCGGCTGACGGACCTCCAAAAGGAGTTTAACCTTCCCAAGAACCGCCTAATCTGTGACATGCCCACCAGGTGGAACTCAACGTTGGCCATGCTGCAGCGGCTGCACACGCAGCAGAGGGCCATCAATGAGTACCTGTGCGACTATGGCACCAGGACAGGGTCAGGGGAGCTTGGTTTTTTATCCCCACGCCAGTGGGCCATGATCAGGGATGCATGCACTGTCCTGTCACCATTTGAGGAGGCCTCGAGGATGGTGAGCAGTGACAGTGCATGCATCAGTGACACTGTCCCCCTTGTCCACCTGTTGGAGCACACGCTGCGTGGAATAATGGACAGGGCACTTGAGGCAGAACAGAGGCAGGAAGAGGAGGACTTCCTTAGCTCTCAAGGCCCCCTTTGTCCAGACAGTGTTCCTGCGTGCCCGCCGATCACACAGGAAGAGGAGGAGGAGGAGGAGGATGATTGTGTCAGTATGGAGGTGGAGCTTGGCACTCAGCATCAGCAGCAGTCTTTAAGGGATCAGTCCCAAGAAACACATGGACTTGTACGTGGCTGGGAGGAGGTGGCTGCGGACCATGTCGTCCTTAGTGACCCAGAGGACTCCGGACCGAATGCCTCAGCAAACCTACGCTGCATGGCCTCCCTGATCCTGCAAAGCCTGCGTAAGGATCCTCGTATTCGTGGTATCAAGGAGAAGGACCAATACTGGCTGGCAACCCACCTTGATCCACGTTACAAGGGTAAGGTTGCGGACCTTATCTTGCCATCGCAGAGGGAACAGAGGAAGAAACATCTTCGGGAGGCCTTGCAGAAAGGTCTGTGCAACGCGTTCCCAGAGACAGGGAGGTTAAAAACTCCTGTTTCTGGACGTGTTGCTGAGGCTTCGGTCAGTCAAGGAAGGAGCGGTGGAGAAGGTGGCCGTCTGACCGATGCGTTCAGACCATTTTTGGGTCCGCAGCCCCAAGGTATGATCGGTTCCAGCAACCATCGCCAGCGTCTGTTTTATATGGTGCAGGAATCCCTAGGGGCAAGATCTGACTTGGACACCTTTCCCACCGAAAATCCTCTGGGTTACTGGGTCTTGAGGATGGATCACTGGCCAGAGCTTGCACAGTATGCAATTGAGCTACTGGCCTGTCCTGCATCCAGCGTTCTTTCAGAACGCACATTCAGTGCTGCTGGAGGCTTTGTAACCGATCACAGGGTGCGTCTGTCCACCGACTCGGTCGATCGACTGACCTTCATAAAAATGAATCAGTCTTGGATCACCACCAGATACCAAGCACCTGTTGCTGATGTAACCAAATAATTTTTTTTGAAATCTCAGATCCCTTCAAAGACTGCCTATGCTGATGCTGAGTGACTATCCCTGAGTAATTATCCTCTTCCTCCTCAATCATCACGCTGATAGCTTGTAAGAACATTTTTGGTTCTGGGCGCCACCACCAGTGCCTAGGGCCCAATTTTTCAGCCCCTGTTTAACAGGGGCGTGTAATTACAATTTTTGATGCAACAGTTTGCAGCAGGGCTCGTTCCTGCGTTCCAACTAGAGTGTCTGTGAGGGGTTGCAGTGTTGTGGCACCAGCACCAGTGCCTAAGGCCTAATTTTTCAGCCCCTGTTCAACAGGGGCATGTAATTACAATTCTTGATCTAATATTTCACAGCAGGGCCCATTTCTGCACCCACCAAGAGCGAGTGAGGACTTACTGTGTTGTGGCACCAGCACCACCACCACCACCAAAGGCCCAATTTTTCTGCCCCTGTTCAACAGGGGCATGTAATTACAATTCTTGATCTAATATTTCACAGCAGGGCCCTGTGAGGGCTTACAGTGTTGTGGCCACAACAACACCTAAGGCCCAAATTCCTGCTGAGTATATAGGGCAGGCCCCTACTTTCAAACATCCACTTTACAAACGACTTGAAAACGGAAGGAGACAACAGGAAGTGAAATGAAATCTACCCCTAGGAAGGGAAATTCTCTCCTGTAAGAGTTAATATGGGAAAAACATTTCTCCTTTCCACTGATGCTTTCCAATCCTTGTTCCACAAAAAAACCCAAATTTTCAAAAAACATTTGTCATTGGGACAAAAAGTGAGGTGAAATCTTCTGAAGAGGAGGAAAGACAGCAAAACAAATGTCACAGGGGTGATAACCCTTCTCTATGTTTTCCAAAAAGCTTAAAAAAGATTTTTTGGCTGGAGCTAAACACGTTAAAAATGTACCCGTTCAAAATTACAAACAGATTCTACTTAACAACAAACCTACAGTCCCTGTCTTGTTTGCACCGCCTGTATACTGCTTTTCAGAGTATATAGGGCCTGGTGGCCCCACACCTTTCCTTATTTTAATTTGGGTGCGGGGTTCCCCTTAATATCCATACAAGACCCAAAGGGCCTGGTAATGGACTGGGGGGTACCCATGCCGTTTGTCTCACTGATTTTCATCCATATTGCCATGACCCGACATTACATTAAACCCGCAAGCAGTTTTAAATTAGATTTTTTTCTTTAAAAATGACATTTTGTGCAGGGACTGTTCTAAACATGGGAAACACGCGACACTTTACAGACATACTATAGACACCCCCCAGGTACGATATTTAAAAGAATATTTCACTTTTTTTTTTACTTTAAGCATCATTAAAATCACTGCTCCCGAAAAAACGGCCGTTTTTAAAAGTTTTTTTTGCATTGATACATGTCCCCTGGGGTAGGACCCGGGTCCCCAAACCCTTTTTAGGACAATACCATGCAAATTAGCCTTTAAAATGAGCACTTTTGATTTCAAACATTCGAGTCCCATAGACGTCAATGGGGTTCTAACGTTCGTGCGAATTTTCGGTCCGTTTGCAGGTTCTGGTGCGAACCGAACCGGGGGGGGGGTGTTCAGCTCATCCCTAATCCACAGTGACCCACATGGAAGTTTCATACTCCTAAAAGGTACCCTACACGAGAAACGAATCACTATTGCCAACCTATACACCCCAAACTTGCGACAAGTTACCTTTTTTCGCATCACACTTCAATTACTCACGACTTTCAGCTCCGGTACACTAATAATTGGAGGTGATTTTAACGTCCCTTTAAACCCCTCTCTCGATACCTCCAATGGTCACTCTTCTCTCACTTACAGAGCCCTTCGTGCCATTAAAACACAACTCAGTGACCTACTAGTGCACGATACCTGGCGCACAATGCACCCTAATGGTAAGGATTTTACCTTTTATTCTCCACCACACTCTAAATATTCGCGAATTGATTACTTCTTTATATCCCAAGGCAATCTACCACTACTCAAAACAACTATTGAACCGATGGTTCTATCGGATCACAACCCCATAACCTTGACCCTACACATGCCCAACGCGATGGTACGTTCTCACATATGGCGATTGGATAACTCCCTACTTACTGATACAGAAATCTCGAGCACGATCTCCCAACACCTTACCAATTATTTCGCAGAAAATGGAGTGGGCGACACCTCACCTGAAGTAGTCTGGGCTGCACATAAGTGCGTTATAAGAGGCACATTCATCTCTATGGCTGCACAACGAAACAAACTAAGAAAAGCTAAACTGGAAGAACTGACTAAACGCATCTCTAAATTGGAACAAAAACACAAAGAATCCTTAGCCTTCGAAGCATTTACAGAACTGACACAAGCTAGAAATGAACTATTGGAGGAATTACACAAAAAAATTAAGTGCAAATACACATTGCAGCAAAAATGCTTCTATGAATTTGGCAACAAGTCCGGGAAGCTTTTAGCTAGAGCTCTACAGGCTAAGAAAGCGGCTCATACCATACACACGATCAAAGACCCCACTGGTAAATCCTTTGTCACTTCAGAAGATATAGCAAAACAATTTGTACACTACTTCACGGACCTATACAAATTACGCTCCCCTCAAACGACCAATACCCTAGAGGATAGACAGGAGGCAATTAAAACATTCCTCGCCCAATATGCCCCTACCCCCCTCACAACAGAAGAATCCGAATCATTAGACTCCCCATTGACGACGGATGAGCTCACACTGGCCTTAAAGCAAATGAAACCAGTCAAAAGTCCCGGTCCTGACGGACTTACGGTCGGGTATTACAAATCCTTTTCTGACATATTTATCCCCACTCTAGTCAAGGCATTTAATAGCTTCTCACCTTCAAGTATAGCCTCCAAAGACGTATTAGAAGCACACATCACCCTCATCCCTAAACCAGGTAAAGACGCTACCATGGTCTCCAACTATCATCCAATCTCTCTACTAAATGTAGACGTTAAAGTGTATGCTAAAGCTATTGCCAACCGTCTACTACCGCTAATCCCTAAATTAGTTTCTACAGAGCAGGTTGGTTTTCTTCCCGGAAGGGAAGCCCGAGACAACACCACTAAAGCTTTAGACATCCACCACTGGCTAACCACTTGTGACACCCGCGGCTTCTTCCTGTCCCTGGATGCGGAGAAGGCGTTCAACAGGGTAGCATGGGACTTTATGGAAGCAACCTTGCACTCTATAGGCCTACCACTACAATTAATCCAAATGATTATGGCTTTATATTCATCACCCACAGCTAAAATAAGAGTGAATGGTCGCCTGTCGGACGCCTTCTCCATATCCAATGGTACACGACAGGGATGTCCCTTGTCCCCTTTATTTTTTATACTCACTATGGAACCTTTACTCTGCAAACTTAGAGAGAATCCAGACATTAAAGGTTTGGATATTAACAACAAACAATTTAAAGCAGCGGCCTATGCGGACGATATCCTACTATTTCTCACAGACCCGATTACTACCATCCCCACTCTTCTAAAAGACTTTGCAATCTTCAAATCCCTCTCAAACCTACAAATAAACTTCTCTAAATCCAAAGCCCTTAACATTTCTTTACCAAATGAGATAGTCACACAATGCAAACAAAACTTTCCATTTGGATGGGAACCCCATGCAATCACATACCTAGGCATTAAAATACCCTCCAAACTGACGGATGTCTATAGACTAAACTTTTTACCTATCCTACAAACCATCCAAACAGACCTACAAAAGTGGATTACGGGGCCGTTTTCTTGGTTTGGAAGGACAGCTATTTTAAAAATGAATGTGCTACCCAGACTGCTTTATTTATCCAAACCATCCCCGTACAATTTCCTCTAGCCTTCTTTTCTACATTCAAAAGGCTATGTAGGAACTTTATCTGGTCCTCCAAACAACCTAGGCTAAACTGGAATAGATTGACGAATCCCAAACTCCAGGCGGGACTACACATACCAGACGTACAAAAATATTACTGGGTTTGCCACCTTTCCAGAATTGTCGACTGGCATGTTAACAGCACAAACAAAGATTGGGTACATATCGAAAACGCATTCACCCCGATACCGATAAAACTTACCATGGATTAATCAAAAACAATACCAAAGGAAGCCACACTAAACCCACTCATCAACTCCACATTAACGAACTTCAAGGCAGCATGCAAACCGCTCCAGTTGAAACCCACACCTGGTACCATGACACCTCTGGAAAATAATCCAGACTTCGAACCAGGAGTACACTTCCTCTACCCTACGACAGACCCAAACAGACCCCGACTCAAATTACAACAAATGTTCCATCAAGGAACTCTCCTGACGTTCCAGGCCTTGACTTGCAAATTTCCGGATTACCACATACCTTTCTACAAATACCTGCAGATACGTCACTTCATTCATAACCTGCACAGAGAACTCACGCCTTTTGAACTCTTATGCAACAGTCCAGAACCCCAAAGACACCTTTATATCATCCATATATACGCTCCTATTTTCAACTCACGAAATCAAAAATGACAACTTAGTTAGACAATGGGAACAAGATCTGAATATAGATCTCACCGCCGAAGAGTGGAAACATGTTCACAATCATATACATAAAGGTTCACTCAATATCTCATTACAGGAAAACAGATATAAAATCTTTACGAAATGGTACAGGACCCCTGACAAAATTCACAAATTCCATCCAAACCTCCCTCCACTCTGTTGGCGTTGCAATGCATCAATAGGTACACTACTTCATATGTGGTGGGAATGCCCTCTCATCCAAAATTATTGGACTGAAATCCATCGCTTAATTACGCAGATAACGACACCCCTGACTTCACTCCTGCGCAATACCTTCTTCATCACACCTCACTTCCACAACATACATATAAGAAATCCCTGGTTCTACACCTCATTAACGCAACAAATTTATGTATTCCTGTACATTGGAGAACCACATCTCCCCCCACTGTTCTAGAATGGATTCAGAGGGTCGATAGAGTGGCTGAAATGGAAAACCTCATCCATTAATCTTCCGACACACCATCCAAATACAAGAATATCTGGGCATGTTGGTCTTATTTTAAATCATCTCAAGCTTCGACCATTTCAGCTGGTTTCCCACTCACTGGTCCAGAGGAGAACACGAGCACATAAATACCTGAATAACTACATAAATAAGCATATAGCATGCCATATACCTCCGTCCCCCTTCCCCCTTTCCTTTCCCTTTCTCCTCATCACTGCACTCCCTACAACCTGAGAGGTATACCTGAGGCCACTCCATGCTATTGGGAGTCACCTCAGAAAACGTAATAATTTACTTGGCCAGAACCGACATGTTACAGATTTGCCTTTTCTTATACTCCCCCCACTGGGCACAGATAGTTCCCTATAGGGGTGCCCGGGGGCGGAAGTAGAGCTGGTAAGGTCGGTAAAAATTAAACATTTAAACCACACATATACACAGTAGTAATCCTACTGTTATAGGAACCAGTGAATCATTTTTCATGATAAACCAGAATTGTCATTGTACGCCATAGGGTTCGCTCTGAAATTCTCACTCAATACTTACGAATTAATCTTCTTTTTCTTTAGGTGATAACAAGCAAAAAGTATACCCGCTATTTTTGATATTGTGTTATATAAAGTACAACTTTACCTGTTAACTTTATTTCTTGGTTCTCCTTGACATATGCCTCTGTTTCACTTGATGTAATTTTGTGAAAATTTAATAAAATATATTTAAAAAAAAAAAAAGCACATCTTTCACTGGTATGTACATCTTTCATTGGTATGGCTAAATTGTTTCCCGCATCATCCGGGCATACAAGGGCTCCATGCCCATATCCTTCTGCATGTATTTTGCTTCCATCTGCAAGATAAATAGTTTCTTTGTTCACAGAACTTGATCTGAACAACAAACTTCTATCACTCGTCATGTGACTAGTTTGCCCCGGAATCAATGCACCAGCCTTGGCATTTGTTGTTGCCTGTCGTTTTAAATGTGGCATTCCAGTTTCCTTCCCATGGATCATTGATTATAGTTTTGACCTTTTGTTTAGCATAAGAGGGACGCTGTCTCATTTGCTCTGCTTTCCATATAGTACAGTCTTTCTTTGTGTCCCTGTTTGTGGCATCTGAAACACACTCTGGTCTCTTTCCTGTGTAACTTTGCGTCTGTAACTTTAAGAGTGGTTCTGGTGTCGGTTTCTGTGGAGTCATGCACTAATTCCTTTCTTCTCTGATACTCATCTATGAGCCTGGTTTTTACAAATGCTAGCGTCAGATCTGTCTCAGGTCGTGTCTCCAGTGCATTGATTAATGCAGTGTAGCGCTGGTAGATTTATGATCTACCATCTGATAGGTAAATTTAGTGAATTGCTCGTTAGGGGAGTTAGATTTGCCACTGTTCCAGCTTGGCTGACGTTGCGTGTGGTTCCACACTGAGCCGTGGGTGTCGCTCTTACCATTGGCTGGTGTTGAAAGGGCAACGTGTCGAAGCGTATGGGTGCTCCTCTGTCCTGGAGACAACTCGGTGGAGGTGGTCCTCCGAGTTGCATTCTGGGAGAGGGTATTTATGGGACAGACGCCATGTTTTGGGGTTCGTTTTTCAGCCACCTGCTGGCCCTCCTGGCCGACAGGTATGCGTTAGAGTGCTACCTCATGTTCCTCCGTTTCGGAGGCCTGCACCGCTACTGCGCATGGGTGGGCCCAGAAGCATGTCTGGGGCTTACCACAGCAGCTGAGGAATGGTCCTGAGCTGTCTATCCAGAGTGAAGAAGCTGGACAACCGAGAAGATCCCAGGGGAGGACCCGTCATGGAAGGATCATGCAGAGTGCTGGTCTGGAGAGGGGCCTGGTGACTCGGTTGGAGGACGTATCCTAAAGTAGTTCTACAGCATAGTACTGCCGGGTTGGCTTAGAGGTCCAAGTACTGTCTGACATTCACCGCAAAATTTAATACATCCTGTGGCAGAGGATCGTACGGGTTTATTTCAAGCAAGTCTGTGGCAGAGACTTTTATTTGTGCTACGTACTGGCTGCTAGGCAAGTGAGAGAAGCCTATCCAGGCGAGCAAAGATTGTGTCCCACAAGGGGATTGCATCCAATTATCATATTCAACTTTAAAGGACATTCTGAAGAAGCCTAAAGAAAGGTATTTGAGCTTTCCTGCAGTTTTCCCTCCTGCCTCTTTCCTGCTACTTCCTTCGTTTACTTGGTTTATTAAAGCATTGAAACGTACTCAAGTGTTGGTGCTTTCATCGTCCAGAGGTAAACTCAACGGAACCCTAGACCCAGTGTTGGTGAAGCAGGGGTGTCGAGAGTGAAGGTAACAAGCCTGCTTAAATCAGCAGCTCCACCGAGAGTTAGTGCTACATGTGGGGGGCGTCGTCCGGGATTTGTTGACCATCAATTCTCGCAACCCAGAGAGGTGTTTCACTGGGAGTTTACGGTGAGAACTGGACTTTGTCAAAATTTTTCAGGAAGAGAAGAGGTTAAAAGTTGCAGGACCTTATTTCTGAGTGTGTAGGCGGCGGGCGCCAGTAAAAGCCCAGGAGCTATGTGATCAGAAGAACAAGTGGAAGGAGCCTACCCTACTTGATACCGCGTGGGACGCGTGTATGTGTTTGGCACCAGAAAAGAAGAGAGGCCTCGTGATCATGCTGAGAAGATCAGAGTGTGGCCATGTCTTTTTCGGCAATGCAGCCAATTATGGGACCAAGAATGTTCCCTGCAAGCACCTCGTTGAATACTGAAGACTGGAACCCTGCTTATGGATACTGGTGTTCATCTGAAGCCGCAGAGGAGGTTTGTTCTGTATACCTCAGGAGATATTGAGGGACTGGGCATGATTTGCCATAGATGTGAAGGACTGGCCGTACATCTCCGTCCATTTGGTCGATGTCCGCAATGTGGAGAGTATTTGTTTGTGGTGGAGCAACCTACCATGTCGCCCCGTGCTTATCGGATGGATCGGGCAACAGGTATCGCCACAGTAGAAACTGCTACTACTACGGAGAGAGAGCGGCAGGCCGTCACTTTGCCTGTTGTTGCCGAGAATGTTCCAGAGAGAGACACTGCTGTTGTCGTCTCATCAGCGGACATTGCTTTGAATTCTGAGTCTACCTCACCTGTCTCTGTTGTGCCTGTACAGAGGAAGGTGGGATATGTGAAGGCTTGCCGTGGCCGAGGCCTACCCCCGAGGCGACCCGAACCGGATCCAGCAAAGTCCACGACAGGAACAGGTAAGCAGCTGATGGGGAATGTATCTGGGACTGTAAATAAGTATCTGCCAGCGGAAGAGTTGGGAGATTCGGAAATAAAATCCATGTCGGATCTTTCCGGTGATGATGACCTGTTTGAGACTATTTCACAAGAGATGTCATGGTCACAAGGCGAAGACATCGCCTCTGCTATGACTTTCCCTGAATGGACAGCCCTGAGTTCTGGGAAGACGTCACCCTGTGTGCAGCCACATAGCACTGTAAATGAGACTTTGTCAAAAGTTGTTAGTTCACTACAGACACCGGCTGGGTCTATGGTGAGCAAATCCTTGGATTCCTGTGTGCCTCCTGGCATGGGAAAGAACAGATCCTTGCCCAAACTTGCACGTTTGCAGAGAATGTTAAACAAGCATGTAGCTACGGAGTATGGCTTGGAGTTCCCCTATGTCCCTCAGGACGTAATGCAATTGATTGAAGTTAACTGGGAACTTTGGTACAGTGAAGCTGTTTGGGACTACTTGTCTGTGCCTAAGCCTTTCCGAAAGACTGGATGTTCTGTTAAAATGGATGAACGTTTTAGTGGATGTTTTATGCACTGGAACTTCGGTCGGCACATCTATGCTGACAAAGTGGTCATCTGCAGGCCCGGAAAAGATGACGTTGTATATTTCATAACCACAGTGGATAAACTGAGAAAGACACTGACCTTGCCAGATCCCCGGTTTTATTGGTAACTTTGGACAAAAGAACTTTGAAGTTAGTTAGTGTCAGTATAAAGAGATCTTCGTGGTCAAGGTCTGGATATTCATCTCAGTGTTTTGAATCTAAGGAGTTCTTTTTGCTAGCCGGATTTCTTTCATGTGAAAAAAGAAAATTTTATAAAGGGATGGACTCCTAAAGATTATTTTTGATAATAGATTATAGGAAGAGTCTCATTTCTAAATGAGGCTTTGCTCCTAAAGTTGTACAGAATACATGTGTGTTTAACATGTTTTCCTTTTCAGGAACCGTTTGATCTCCTATCAAGCTGTGAGGCTTTTCAGCTAGATAGATAGTGAGGTTGTGTACAGTCATAAGATGGTTTTGTTTACGGACGTGAACATATTGTTTTATAGATGTTGATCTCATAATGTCTTTCCACTGTCTTTCCTTCTTCCTCTATCTAATCCAAGTTTTAACTCAAATACCTACTCCCAGGCTTGGGAGTTATTATCATTATTTTTGGACAGACGTTGGGGACAACGCCTATTGTAGTGGGGGGAGTATGTAGCGCTGGTAGATTTATGATCTACCATCTGATAGGTAAATTTAGTGAATTGCTCGTTGGAGTTAGATTTGCCTCTGTTCCAGCTTGGCTGACGTTGCGTGTGGTTCCACACTGAGCCGGTGGGTGTCGCTCTTACCATTGGCTAGTGTTGGAAGGGCAACCTGTCGAAGCGTATGGGTGCTCCTCTGTCCCGGAGACAACTTGGTGGAGATGGTCCTCCGAGTTGCATTCTGGGAGAGGGTATTTATGGGTCAGACGCCATGTTTTGGCGTTCGTTTTACAGCCACCTGCTGGCCCTCCTAGAAACGGTGCCGGTGAAGCAGGGATGTCGAGAGTGAAGGTAACAAGCCCCTTTAAATCAGCAGCTCCACCGAGAGTTAGTGCCACAATTGTTTAAGTATTTCTGTGTGGACAGTTGTTTTCCTTTGTATTTACACCAAGTGGAGGCTGGAGATTAAAGGTAAAGACAACAAAGGAATATTATATTGTATATTGTGAAATTGTCTTTAGGGTTTTACCGCACACTACATTACACCACAGCTGTGTCAAGGGGACTGAGAGAAATCAAGGGGTTATAGAAGCAGAGTACAGGCCCAATTAAAATAACAGCAGCTCCTTCGGGGGTCAGTGCTACATAAGGATTTAACAACACAGCATGTGGACAACACAGGACATTACCAAATAAGGACATGACCATATAAGGATGTAACACAGGATATGACAATACAGAAACCCTTCCAACAGGGTTAAATACAGAACCAATCACAGACATGTATACATTTAAATAGACTAGCAGTGATGTGTGCAAACGATTAGGCGCAGAGCCATGCTTTCTGTGAGACAAAGGAACACTAGAAAAATGGCTCTGCACAAGACCGTGTGCAAACCGACTAAATGCTTTTAATGACGCGAACCATACAAAACCATGGCTCAGTGAGCCATAATTTTCACATAGTTATGCTATAGTTCCCATGTACGCAGACATGTTTGCTCGGAGTCATTAATGCAGTAGCCAAGAAGTGGCCAGTCTCTTGGTGAGACATAAACGAACATCCCTAAAAGAGCAACAGATCTGCCATGTCCACAGGAAGGTTTTCGCGGCCAATGGTCTTCTGCCAACGTCTTTATGTGCGAATACCCTCACATGAGCACATTACAGCAAAACCGACACTGGGGGACATTTGACAACATACATTTATAAAAATTTCCACAACACCTGTCCAGTGGGCTAGTGTAAGTAAGGAGGGGCTGGCCAAAGTAACACATTATTTATGCATTCAGCTCTCAATGAAGTTGAGAGGGTTACCCGTCCAAAACATCTCCCCCCTAAAATTTACAATGGGCCATCAGAGGGGGTGAGGAATCTGATAGGTTGACCTTATACTTTTGTCTTTAAATACTCCCTAAAATAAATGTTATACTGATGTTGGCCACGAATGTTTGTGTCTAATCTGCTTGCAATGTTATGTGCAAAATTACTATTTTTTTTCTTGTTTGACTCCACAGTTTCCTTCCATGCCACAGGAATGGTGGACTGTGGCCTCCCACTTTGCCCAGCGGTGGGACTTTCCCAACAGCGGAGGGGCAATTGATGGGAAACACGTCCACATCGTCCCACCACCCAACTTGGGGTCATACTATTACAACTACAATGGGTTCAATAGTATTGTGATGTTGGCGGTGGTGTCGGCTACTTATGAGTTCCTCTATGTGTACGTGGGGAAGAATGGCCGGATGTCGGATGGTGGAGTCATAGCCCAGACCAAGTTCTACAGGCATCTCCAGAATGGCAGCTTGGGCTTGCCACCTCCAGAAGACAATGCGGAAGGACTCCCATTCGTCTTCGTTGCGGATGAAGCGTTTGCGCTGGGGGACCATCTTATGCGGCCATTCCCTATGAGGACCCTCACCCCGGACCAGAGGGTTTTTAATTACCGTCTAGCCAGAGCCAGAGTGGTGGAGAACACATTTGGAATAATGGTTAGCCGGTTCCGCCTCTTTCTTACACCGATACACATGGCGAAATATAAACTCAATCACATCATCCTGGCCTGCTGTGTTCTCCACAACTTTTTAAGGAGAAATTCTGTGAACTATGCTGCCTCAGTTGGGACTGAGGCCAGAATTCATAATGAACCAACCCTGATGGCGCTGGAAACTGGCCATCCTGGCTTGCCCCCCAGAGTGCCCGCAAGGTCCGTTTAAGATACCTGGAATACTTTGCGGGTAGGGGGCCATCGATATGCCAGACAATGTCTGAGACATTTTTTAAATAAAAATATATTTAAAACTGAACAAATATTTGCTTTGATTTACTGCTTGGCTTTCTTTTAGCTGTCACCTTGGTTATCTTTTAATGGTATTTTTTTTTTGACCTTTTTCTTCAACAGTGCAAACCAAATTTCTTTGAGACATGAGGCGACAATCTCTTCTTCGGCTAACTATTATTATTATGTTGTGGGTCTGCTACACACACACCTTGTTTTTGTTGTTAATGTATGTAATGCATTACTGACAAAAATATTCATCATTTTCAGCACCATGACTAAAATTTGTGGAGTCATGAAAATGGCGTGATTGTGTAAAATTAGAAAGCACTGTTGGGTATTATCAAACAACAGGGAGCACTCACATGAGTGTAGACGGGTAGGCCGCACACCCCATACAGTGCATAAAAAAGACAAGAGAGAACCCCCTATTGGGGCTTTTGAGCAGCCAATGAAGTGCAATAAAGATGGTTGAAAAAATTGGATTTTATTAGTACAAAAATATATAAATAACATTAAAAGAAAAAATTCATTGAAATGAATGCTGACTGTTAGAGTCAGGACACAAACTGGGTATGGCGTACATATGCAACAGACTGCAGTTTACAGTGAAAACCAATGCAGGACACAATGTATACGGGGGCAGCCTGAATTCCCCCAATTGTAAGCGTTAGGTTTAAATAACAATGAGCGCCTCTAAATAAAGACAATAGGCCGTACAATATATGTGGGACAACAGTAATTGTATATAGTAATCCTGACGCGTTTCGACCCTTCCTGGGTCTTCTTCAGAGGATGGTTGTCCACACTAAAAGAGGGTAACATATATCAAACATAACATCAAATTACCACGGTGCCAGAAACCATGCAGGCATACCCTGTAATGTAATCAAATAAGTTATATAGTTACCTATCACAGGAATTGTGACATTACAAATGTCGTTCTTGACATTTCAAAATGTTTAGGATGATACAGTTATTTCTTCGCTCCCCTGTCTCCCCCGTGTCGGATCAACTCCCCCAGGGACGGGTGGTGGATCAGATGAGTCTTACGAGAGATCACGCTTACCAGCCCCCCATATGGGAGAGGGAGGGAAAAGAAGGGGCGAGACGGGCAATCCAAAACCGCACCCAGATAGGATTCACGTTAGTACTACAAATCAAAAAAATGAAATGAAAAATAATGGAGGGTCAGTTGGTTCATACCATGTAGTTGGGAAGTTTACCAACCATGGAGTTCTATGCGCTTACTAAATTATGAGTCCATGGATATACAGGAGGGCATTGCTGAAAAGTGAAAAAGGGGAAGGGAACAAAGGGGGAGGAAGGGGGGGGGAAGGGAAAGGGGGAGGAAGGGGAAGAAGGGCGGGAGAAGGAAGAAGGGGAGAGGAAGGGCATGTGAGGAAAGAGTGAAGAGGAAAAGAAAGAAAAGGGTGAGTAGAAAGGGAGTGAGTGAAATACAGTTGATATAGAAAATAGCAAATGCCCTGCTGACAATGGTTAACCATGCGACTTCAAAATATATGGGGAAATTGATAGGGTGAAAGCACCAACAAACCACAAAAAAATGGATGAGTGAACAACGGGAGAAAAAAAAAGGTGAAGGAGCAGACCAACGGAGTTGGATGGGACAAAAGGACGGATGAAACAAACAAAGGGGGAAGGGGAGGGGAAAGAGAGTAGGAGAGGGGGGGAGGGGGAAAGGGACGGGGAAAAAGGAAGGAGGTACAAAGGGAAGGGGAAAAGGAGGGGAAGGGAAAGGGGGGGGGAAAGGGGAAAGAGGGGGAAGGAGGAAGGAGTGGATAAAAGAGAGGGAAGGAAAATGGGGAACAAGGAACGGGGGGGGGGAAGGGGGAAAAGGAAAAGGGGAGGAAAAGGGGAGAAAGGAGGGAAAAGGGGAAGGGAGGGGAAGGGGAAGGGAAACTGAGGACGGACAAGAAAATGAAGGAAGGGAAGAGCAAGGGAGAGGGGGGGGAAGAAAGAGGGGAAGGGAAGAGGAAGGGGAAGGAAATGAAATAAATTGATAAAAGGGGGGGGGGGGGGAGGGGGGGGGGAAGGGAGAGGGAAGAAAGGGGGGGAAAGAAACAAGGGATGTGCAGGCAAGGTAGTGGTGAATAAATGGGAGTGAGAGAGAGGTGGTAGGGAGGGAAGAAGGGATGTGAGGAAGGGAGTGGGGGGAGTAGGGAGAAGAAGTGTGGGATGCTTAATGACAATATGTGGAAGGAGGACAGTGGATGAAGGGGAATTACCCCTAAATGCAACATACACAAGTGAACGTGAGAAAACACACCAAAACAAGCAGCACCAAAAAAACAACACCCTCCCTCCCTACCACCTCTCTCTCACTCCCATTTATTCACCACTACCTTGCCTGCACATCCCTTGTTTCTTTCCCCCCTTTCTTCCCTCTCCCTTCCCCCCCCCTCCCCCCCCCTTTTATCAATTTATTTCATTTCCTTCCCCTTCCTCTTCCCTTCCCCTCTTTCTTCCCCCCCCCTCTCCCTTGCTCTTCCCTTCCTTCATTTTCTTGTCCGTCCTCAGTTTCCCTTCCCCTTCCCCTCCCTTCCCCTTTTTCCCTCCTTTCTCCCCTTTTCCTCCCCTTTTCCTTTTCCCCCCTTCCCCCCCCCCCTTCCTTGTTCCCCATTTTCCTTCCCTCTCTTTTATCCACTCCTTCCTCCTTCCCCCTCTTTCCCCTTTTCCCCCCCCTTTCCCTTCCCCTCCTTTTCCCTTCCCTTTGTACCTCCTTCCTTTTTCCCCGTCCCTTTCCCCCTCCCCCCCTCTCCTACTCTCTTTCCCCTCCCCTTCCCCTTTGTTTGTTTCATCCGTCCTTTTGTCCCATCCAACTCCGTTGGTCTGCTCCTTCACCTTTTTTTTTCTCCCGTTGTTCACTCATCCATTTTTTTGTGGTTTGTTGGTGCTTTCACCCTATCAATTTCCCCATATATTTTGAAGTCGCATGGTTAACCATTGTCAGCAGGGCATTTGCTATTTTCTATATCAACTGTATTTCACTCACTCCCTTTCTACTCACCCTTTTCTTTCTTTTCCTCTTCACTCTTTCCTCACATGCCCTTCCTCTCCCCTTCTTCCTTCTCCCGCCCTTCTT
>JBBHAA010000231.1:3670000-3752500 GCA_037953035.1 Aquarana catesbeiana | reverse complement strand
GACAAAGAAACCTGGAAGCTGATTGGTTTCTTTGCAGAACTGCCCTAGATTTTGAACGCTAAAGTTTCCGTAAATCAGACCCAGGGTTCAGGCCTCCCGTACCTGGAGGTTGAGAAAAGCAGCTTTGTGTGACCTGCAGCACAAATACAAGCAGAAAATTGGGTATTGCTTCACAAGAATGCATTAAGCATTCATTAATTAAAAACGCTACCTTTAAAGAAAAACATCAGTTTGAATTTTGGAAGTTCTAGACTAGACTGACCCTGTTGATAAGATATTCTATGGTTATATTAGCAGAATCATACTGAATGGGTTGTTTTACAAGGCAATCATTTACAATCAGTTTAAGTCTCCATAAAACAATTGATAGTAATGAAACAACTTTGTTTCAAGAAATAATATTATTTATGTTTAACTTTCCATTGCAAGAAACTGCTGCTAAAAATAGCTGTATTTCAAACATTTGATGTTGTTTGACCACAACCTAACTATCTTGTTTTCTTAATGGTCTTTGTTAAAAACAAAGTCACTTAAAATACTCTGGTAGTTTTCAGATATTTACAAATGGTAAACATTCCAGGAATTTAGCAGAGGTAAAATTTCGGTCAAGGAAATGACCTTTCTTCTGAAACAGCTAACTGTAATCACTCTTTGGTAAATGCATATTCACACCTCTGCACTTAAAGAAGTAATCTGTTTTAGCATGTAACTATAAGGCTTAGTTTACACTTGGGGGTGGATAGTGAAAACACGGTCAAACCAAAATTGAAATTCTGCTCAACTGCTTCCACTAAGATGCAAGGGCAGTCATATAGGGGTAAACACATTCCACCTGCTGTCATGTTCAACACGTACCACACACCAAACATGACCAAACACAAGTGAACTGTAAACAAGCCAGGAGCATCATAGCACATGTAAAACAAAAAAGTATATGCAATTTCACTTGCATTGCACAAATTGGACCCATTTATCCCTACAAAAGGGGCACCAGCTAGAAAGTGCACAAAAGAGCAATCTTAATATACCATACTAAAATGTTTGGAGAAGAACTGTAAGAGCCCTTTCACACTCACAGCGTGGCCACGTTAGCGGTAAAGCGCCGCTAGTTTTAGTAGCGCTTTACTGTCATTTTAGCGATGCTTTGCAGCCGCTAGCAGGGCAATTTTAACCCCCGCTAGCTGCCGAAGAAAGGGTTAAATGCGCCTGAAAAGCGCAGATGCCAAAGCGCTTTGCATGTGCTTCGGCAGCGGTGCCTATTCATTTCAATGTGCAGGGGCGGTGGAGGAGCGGTGTACTGCTCCTAAACCACTCCAAAGATGCTGCTTGCAGGACTTTTTCTATCGTCGTGCAAGTGCACCGCTCCAGTGTGAAAGCACTCGGACTTTCACACTGAGGCTGCAGGGGAGGCATTCTTCAGGTGCTTTACAGAAGCTATTTTTAGCCCTTTAGCGGCTGAAAAATGCCTCCAGTGGGACAGGGATCTAACAATATGAATTGTACAGGATTACCTACTTCTTTTAAACTCTAGTCTAGGCCAATTCTGACATTTTTCTCATACATATAAATATAAATATATATATATATATATATATATATATATATATATAATATATATTACACATACACACACAGAGAGAAAGAATACAATGGCTCTTGTTACAATTCTTTTTATGTTGCGCGATTGCACAGTGGTTTATCAAATGCAGTTTTTCAGGAAACAAATAAACTTTAATGAATTTTAGTGCACACAAGCAAAATATTCCCACTTTTTTGTAAAATCTAAAAGATGATATAAATAGATGCCTTAGGGCTCATGCACGCAGGACGTTTTTACAGCTGCTGTTAGGGGCATCTGGCATTTTTTTAACTGCCTCTAAATGGCCCTCCATGTTAGCCTATGTGTCCATGCGCTTTTAACCCCCGCTAGCGGGCTAATAAAGGGTTAAAAGTGACCGTGTTGCGGCACTGCCGAAGTGCTTTGCAGGCCGCTTCGGCAGTGCTGCCTATTTGTTTCAATAGGCAGGGCATTTTGGGAGCAGTGTATACACCACTCCCAAACCGCCCCAAAGATGCTGCTTGCAGGACATTTTCTAATGTCCTGAAAGCGCACGGCCCCAGTGTGAAAACTGGTCCAGCAGAAGCTGGCTGTTTGGCTGGCTTCTGTCAAACGAGCACGCTGGAAAACCAGCAGCCAGCCGGCTCCTGATCTGCATTCTCAGCCAATGGCTGAGAGCACTGATCGAATTGTTCTGGCGGGAGGTGCCGCCCCCCTGTCGGAACACAACAGCTCAGCGGGGGGAGATCACTGTACTAACGTCGGATAGTGGCTTCTACCGGAGCTTGCAGTTTTTTCATTCAGTACTAAAGTACTAAATAAAGTACATAAAGTACTTTTAGGGATCAGTGTGGGTAAAGCTCTAAAATAAAGTAATGTAGGTCAAATCACCATTTTGGTAGCTGTTATACTCCCCAAAAAGGAGATGTGATAATTAGACCATAATTTTAGTAGTGTTTAATATTTGTGAATAGTGGTGGATAATTGGTTTGAAAAAGAGTTTTATAAGATGGGGTAAGGAGGATGCCCAAATATTTAAAAGAGTGTGAGGTCCAAGTAAAAGAAAATCTCTCCTGCAAAGATGCCGCTAACAATGGTGGAATATTTATAGGCATTGCAGTACATTTGCATAAATTAACCCCTAGGCCAGTGAGATCTTGAAATATTTTTAATTCTTTGAAAAGATTTGGAAGGGGTATTAATGGGTCTGAAAGGAACAGCAAAACGTTATCGGCGTATAGGCTCAGTTTGAAGTCTTTAAGGCCTTTGGAATAGCCTTTTATATTAACATTTCGAATGGCACACGCAAGGGGTTCTATGGCCAGGGCAAAAAGGAGAGGGGAAATGGGGCACCCCTGTCTAGTTTCTCTACCTAGTGCAAAGAACTTTGAGTTTTCACCTGGAAGTCTAATTCTACTTTGAGGATTTTGGTATAAAGCTTTAAAACCAGGCATGAATTCATTGCAAAGACTGTATTTGAGGAGCAGTAGTTGCAGGCACGACCAACTGACACTATCAAAAGCCTTGTGGATATCAAGGCTAAGAATAACTACTGGGTTTGCATGTAAGTTGGCGACCTGTATTTATATTTGTGACAAGCCGTATATTGTCAGTAATCTGTCTTCCCAGAATAAAACCCCTTTGGTCTGGGCAGATTAATGAGGTGATGAATGCCGCCACTCTGTCCGCCAGCAAATGGGCAAAAATTTTGAGGTCATTATTTATAATTAATATTGGGTGAAAGTTCTGTAGTGAGGTGTGATCTTTATGGGGCTTGGGTAATACACATATTGGCTAGAAGCATTTCTTCTGGGAATGTATTGCCTTGTAAAATACAATTGTACAATTTGGATAAATGAGGAGCCAAAATATGGGAATTTTTTTTTTTTATAATATAAGGTAGAATACCCGTCTGGACCAGGTGCTGTGGACGTTTTTAGGGACTTAATAATCTCAGTTATTTCTTTAGCAGTACATGGTGCGTTCAGTTTCTCGATTTGCTGGGCAGACAGAGTGAGAAGCAAGATGTCCCCAAGCCAATCCAAAGAAGACTGTCTTGGTGAAGCTTGAGGAACTGACAATAAATTCTTGTAGAAGAGAAAATCTCCATAACTTCTTTAGGGTGCGAGACTAAATTTCCGTTGGAATTGCGTAATTTATAGACATGTGGGGGGTTTGTAGATTGTTTCAGCTTTCTAGCAAACATGGTAGAGGCAGAGTTGCTATATAATAGGAATTTTGCTTTGGACCATCTCAAGGCCTTTTCTGTGTCAGTAGACAACAGTGTGTCTAGGGCTCTTCTTTTATCCTGGATTTGCTTAGATAAATCTGGAGATGGGGACTGGGAATGTTTGTAATATAGTTTGGCTAATTCTTTAGTTAGGGTATTAATATCAATTAATTTTGATTTATTTTTGGCTGAAGCAGTATTAATTAGGTGACCTCTTATAACTTCCTTATGTGCTGTCCATAAAGTGGTAGAAGGCATGTCTGGAGTTATATTATGAGTAAAGTAATCTGCTAATTGTGTTGAAAGTTGTTGGGTAATATCGGGGTCTGTTAATAGAGAGTCATTAATACGCCATTTTTATGGAGTAGGGGCCATGCCTATGTGAGATGTAGTGAAAGAAACAATGTGATGGTCAGACAAAGAGCATATGTGGATGTCAGCTTTAAATGTGTTAGCTAAAAGGATTGGGGTTCCAAAAATATAGTCTAATCTTGCATAGCTTTCATGTGGATGAGAATAAAACGTATATCCTCTTATGCCAGCATTATGAGCTCTCCAGGTATCTATTAATTGAAGGTTGTGTAGGGAGTGGGAAAGAGATTTAGGGAATGCCTTTGACGATGGGACAACTGTACTTCTATCAAGTACAGAATTTGCTGCTAAATTAAAGTCTCCTCCTACTATTAGATGGGGGAATAATATCTGTAATATCTGAGTATCAAAAAAAGATTTTAAAAAATGTAGATTGTGCTTCATTTGGGGCATAAATTGAGGCAATAGTGATTTTGTTAACTTTTAAGGATGCCTTTCAAGATCAGGAATCTACTATCTGGGTCCTTGTGTATGTTGAGTTGTTCCACGACTAATGATCTCCTTATGATGATGGCGGTACCATGAGTCTTGGAAATATAGTCTGTACAATTATGCTGGTTATAAGATTTGTTTAAAATATTGCGGGTGATTATTGGTGGCAAAGTGAGTTTCCTGCGGTAAAATAATATTTGCACCTAATCTTTTATAGTTACGAAATGTTTTTTTGCGTTTGCTGGGTGAATTAAAACCTTGGACATTGATAATACTTTAAGTCCCATTGTAGAACTCATAGGTAGAGATTGTTCTGATATGATAGTAAGCTATATCTTCTATAGTAGGGGCTGCTAAAACTAGAATTATATAGCCAGTGTGTTTACTTATGTTATTCTTAAAATTACAAAAAAATAGAGCATCTATCCAGTAGAACAAGAGTAATGATAACTTTAGAGAAAATATCAAAATTGCATTGCATATGGTTAAACATATACAACACCTTAAGGAAAAAAGATTTTTTGTTAGATCTTTTCAAAAACTTGTAAAAATATACTATCTTAATAAAACTCTGAGAAATAATATATATAAGTTGGGAATCAGGGTGTAAGACACCACCTGACCAAGAACCATTTTGGTGAGGACAAACATGTCCAAAACTCACATAAGGAGCCTTATCTATTAAAACAGTAGATAACATGATCAGTCACATAAGAATCGCTACAAACTGAACCATATTTTGGGATCCCATTGAGTAGGAGGACAAACTAACTGAGGCGGAGCAGATCAGCCTCAGCGAAGATTCTTTAAGACAAAAAAGTATGTGCATGCTGTATATCATATACTGAAAAAGAGAAAAAGAAAAATATATAAATTCTTATAAAAGGTAATATGAAATACCAACTAGTGTCCTTTTTAAAGGAGTAGATCAGCTGTTTACTTTGAGCTGCCATTTAAACATGCAACCTTTCAAAACTTTAATAACTTTTCTTTGAGCTTGACGGAAAAAGTGGAAATCTTTGATCCTTGTCTCCTTTTAGTTCCTATCTTTTCCTTGATGTTGTATTTTTGAAGACAGGAAACCATGTTAGCCAAAGGAATAAGACATCTTCTTCAGGCATCCATATTTCTGAAGGATGTCGCCATCTTCTTTGATCCCAACGTGTGGCTGGGGTAGCCCGAATAGGTGAAGTTTGAGGAGTAGTAGGAGGTCTTGCTTCTGCAACCGAATCAAAAAGTCCCAACTTTACCAGGAGATCCTTCCCTTCTGAGACATTAAAGACAGTGTAGATAGTGCCATTGTGCGGCACTGTTAATTTTAATGGAACTCCGCACCGGTATCTTATGTGAACCGATTGCAACACCGAGGTTATTGCCTTCATTTTGCGTCTTCTTTCTAGGGTAACTTGGAAAATGTCAGGAAATATTTGGATTTTTGTGCCATCCAATTCGATGTTGTACATGTTTCTGGATGCTCTTAATATGCTTTCTTTTGTGATGAAATCCTTCATGCACAGAATGATGTCACGTGGAGGTTTGTCTGGAAGTGGTTTAGGACGCAAGGCCCTATGGATTCTGTCACAAGCAAATGAAGAAGGTGGTGACTCAGGAAGAAGATTGTGGAACAATTTAGATACTGCAGGCATCAGGTCAGAAATTGATTCTGGGATACCACAAATCCTTAGGTTGTTCATGCGGTTTTGATCATCTAAATCTTCCACTTGTGTTTGCAAATGTGAGTAGTTTTCAGCTAGAAGTCTTTTCTAAAATCTTTTCTAAGATCATTATGTGCAAGTGATAGAACGTCTGCTATTTCTTGTGTGAGTGTGCTTGTTGTCTTTTGGAGCTCATATTATATTTTTTCAGCAAGTTTTTCATAAATCTTAGTTCAGCTGGCGTCTAAATCAGCTTTTGTAAGCTGAGAGAAGTACTCACTCTTATTTTGTGTGGAAGCAAACTCCTGCAGAAGGTCGCCCGCTGTTGTAGGAGACTGTACAGTCTGCGGAGAGACGCCGCTTTTTTGAGACATTTTCTTCTGCTTTTTGTTGCGCAGTGGATAAGTGGTCAAAGAATGTTGTTGTAAATGGCGACAGTGCGCCTTCTTGCTCGATGGCATGCACTGGAGTGTCCTGCAGGGGTAATGATGGAAATGGAGGTGATTTGCTGTGGTTTCTCCCTGCAGTGTGCATTAAATCCCCGCTGATCCAACGGAGCTCCTACATAGAGCTGCTGATCTGCATCTCGCCCCGCATGGGCCCCCTTTTAACTAGATGTGTGGCCTTGGCTCATCTCATCAACGCCATCTCAAGTTAAGAAGTAGCCGTGCTGCCATACTATTGTGTGGTAACAAACTGTCTAGTAAGATAGCTGTGGCACCCTGATGGAGCTAGGGTCAGGCACAGAGAAGTCAGAGAGGACAAAAAGAAGCTGTTGTGGTATAGTAATATGGCTGATTCTCACCAGATTATTGCTGGGAACTGCTCTACCTGCAGCTGTGGGAGCAGAAGGGCTCTCCTAATGATAACCACTGGTGGTAGTCTTTCAGGCTAGGTAACTCTGATTGTGGTGCAGGGAGCGATGCAGAGGGGTAAGGGAGACCCCAGTAACACTGTGGCCGGGTGGAGCAACATGGCCACCACACATGGCTCTGGGATTAGGGCCGCTACTGCTATCCACCCCACAAATAGGGGAGGGATGCCTCTTCAATCCCCTACTGGTGCCTCGCTCTGTCCGACCGCGGTGCTCCGGTGATGGGATTGTGCCTGAATCTAGCTCAGAGGGGATGGGGCGGCCTTGAGCATTTGCCGGGGTGCAGCAAGATGGATGCCGCTCACTTGCTGGGTCTTTAATGAATCACCAGGCTGGTATTCAGAAGCAGCACCACCAGGACCACAGGCAGTGGATATCCAGCTGAAGAGCCCTGATTACCTTGTGAGGAGGGAGCTGAGCGCAGGAGAGCCAGGATGGGACGGTAATGGAGCAATGGCACCGCCGCCGGGTGGAGCAAGATGTCCGTCATTCCCTGTGTATAGGCCATAGCCATGGGCCTCGGGTTGCTGGAGCGAAGATGATCGTCGCCATAACAGCTCCAGGTGGTGAATTGAGAGCCCGGGGGACTCAACGGTCTGTGGGTATGTCCGAGATGGTCTGCTGGGGAGTGAGAAAAGGCGATCTTGTCTAAGGATGGCTGGAGCTCCACATAGACATGTCTGCCTAGTCCAGTGGTTCTCAACTCCTGTCTCCAGGACCCACCAACAGGCCAGGTTTACAAGATAACTGAAAAACATCACAGGTGATATCATTTGCTGCTCAGTGATTGCAGTATTCTAGTCTGCATCTCCCCAAGGTAATACTTAAAATCTGGCCTGTTGGTGGGTCCTGAGGACTGGAGTTGAGAACCACTGGCCTAGTCTGACTTCCAGCCATGCCCCCGCTTCCGTGCAATTTATGTTGAAGATGTTATCTGTCCAAGACATGGAGAGATGTGTAAAAAAAGGTATTTTAGGAAAGGTTAAAATGGTTACTAGTAGTCAAAAGACCTCACTGCCCCTCCGTGGGCTGCTGTACTTTTTAGTTGGTTTTTGTTTTATGCCATGCATGTGTGTCTACCATGTTTGGTTATCATATACTAAAAGAACCAAAGCAGGACAGACAAACTTCTAAGATTTAAAGTATTACACAAAACTACAGCTGACAGAAACATTATTATGCAGAGCAAAGCAGTTGGGGTTGTACAGATTGAGCTACAATTATTGTTTTTTAAACAGTTGCATAACCCTGCTGCTTTGTTGAATGGGCCTTGTATTAATTTGCTAAGCTAACTCCACTTCTGTATATTAATTTGCAGCACAGCAGGGGCAGTTCGATAAAATTTAGAAATGTTGTCTTTGTGTCATGTACAATATTAAAAAATAACGTTACTGTTTTACACTAAATTATCTTTCTTTCAATGACCTGCACAAATGGCATGACATTTTTGACATCTATGAAATGTAATTTACTTTCGTGCTACTGAGGTATTATTAATAGGTATTATTCTTTGAAGGGAAAGAAGTAATTAGAATGACCTCTGCGAACAGACTGATATCACCTTTTGTTCAAGTTTTACCATATGCTTTGTGTTTACCTGTGTTATCATATTTCATAAAAGAAACAGTATTGTGCCACTTCCGGGCTTAAATTAAGCTTTCTGCATCCATATCTCTCTGATCTATCTCTGAGAGCACTAACATCTTTTACAAATCGTTTTTCTCTTTTATCTTCTCAAATTACTTTTGTCTGAAAAACTTTGCTTACAAGCTGTCTTCCTTTGCATTCACTCATTCATCATAGTAAAACGTGCTGGCATTGCGGTCTCCTGTTGATGTGTTAGTCTTGAAAACCTGAGGGTCAGTTTGATGAAATCCTTGCTCGGTGTGGTGTATTTTACAAAACAGCTTCTTTGCAGTATATTGTCAGCGCGTCTTGACTCGTGATTAGGGAATAGAATGTTTGTGGTAGTCTAAGAGTACAGTAGACAATCATTTTACGTCATTATATTTGTTATTCTGTAATATTTTCCAAGTATCTTGCTTGTTGCCTCAAGACACCTATACATGGTTCTAAACATGGGAAGAGGCTACACAGACCAGGCCTGGGGCTGCTAAATTTTAGAATGTGCATTTCTATTATCTTATTAGTTTTTCTTTAGCAAATCAGCTTTGAGATTGGAAACAAATTAATATTCAATCACATACTGAATAGGTTTAAAGTGTCCCTGTTCCCACAGGGTTGCATATACTAGAAGGCACTGGTGGGCTATGGCCTAGAACAGCAGTGTTCTTATGGGTAAGCACCATGTGTTAACATTTATGTATTTTAATACAGTTTCCACAGGGACACTTGCAAAGTAAGCAAATCCCTTAAAAGACCTATCCACTTACATTTTTGGTGGCCTGTACCCATTAATGTGTTGAATATCTGTTCTAACCTGCCTTGGCTTCTCACACCCTACTGTGTTTTCTCCCACCATCTGCTCCATCTTGTGGTCTGGGAAGGAACAGGTATTCACAAGTGGAAGTGTCTAATACCCGCAATAACTGGGAAGTTCATTATATTTTAGGCAGGGTTGTACATACTGGTGGGCTAGGGCTTAGGGCATCAGTGTTCTTATGTGCAAGCACCAAGTGTTAAAATGTACTTATTGTAATTCAGTTTCCTTTTTTTTGTGGTGTTTTTGTCCCTTTTATTTGTAGCTGAATTTAGACACACAGAATTTTAGGGTAATGGGGTGTGGTGGATATTTAAAGGAGTCATGAGGCTTTTTGTAGGAAAATGTGATTCTATGTTGGTCTTTTTTTGTTTGGCAGTCTGTACAGTTTAAAACCGTTCATACAAGGCAGACTGCATGCTACATCAAATGGGCTATACCTCGGTATCCCCACAAAGAGCAAGTGACCACTCTAGCGATAGATGGTCAACTCATAGGGGTGAGTGCATATCCTTGTGGGGCACTGTTTTTTGATCAACGCGCAAGCACTTTTATCTCGCATTGACATGGGACTGGGACTGTTATTACATTATTCTTATTCATCACTGTGTATCATACCGTGTTTTTTTGCACTTATTCATCACTCTGTAGCATAGAGGGGGTTATTTACGAAAGGCAAATCCACTTTCACTTGGAAGGGGAGTCGCTCTAAATCTTAAGTGGTTGATCTGAAATGAGTGGAAGCTCTGCTGATTTTATCATCCAATCATGTGCAAGCTAAAATGCTGTTTTTTATTTTCCTTGCATGTCCCCCTCGGATCTACAGCAACTTTATTTCCAAGTGCACTTTCAAGTGCACTTGCAGTGCAAAGTGGATTTGCCTTTAGTAAATAACCCCCACTGTGTTTTTTTGCACTTGTTACACTGCAAAGCTGAGCGCGGTGTTCATCCTTTCTTTCCTTGTCAAAAAGAAGTTTATTGAGTATACAATGTTATAAAGATACATAAAGTAAGTTTACAAGGATCTATAAAGTAAGCTCATTGTTTTACAGTAGGGTTTATATAGGTAAATATCATGAAATTTCAAATATTAAACATTGGGTTCACATAAACCTAGATTAAAGATATATATCATTTCCTTAGTTACTTTTGTAGGTATTTAAATGATTTATACCTACTATACATATTGTTTACAAGTAGAGTGTATATAGGTCAAATAAATTCTGATAATGAGCTTTAATCGTAAGGTGGAGAAAAGGAAAGAGAAAGAAGAAAAAGGGTTGAAAGGTAGAGGTATGGTCCACAAGGTTGTCCCGCTCGTCAGTTTATTATTCTTTTTAGTTCTCTTTGAAGCCTTAGAATGGGTGTCTCTGTAAGTCATTTAATCTGTTACCATGGCAACAGGACAGAGTCATTGAAGTTTGACAGGAACTGTTGTTTTATCCAAGGATGCCAAAATTTTTCAAATTTTGGAATTTGATTTTGATCGATGGCTACCATCTTAGCATGGGACATTGTATTATTCATTCTGTGAATTGTTTCTGTTAGTACCAATGTAGGAGATTTCCATGCCTTGGCCACTGTTTGTTTTGCAGCCGTTATTAGTTGGATCATAAGTTTGAATTGAGAGAGTGTTAACCATTCCGGTTTTAGATTAAGTAAAGTTAAATATGGATCTGGTTGTATTATTTTTTTAAATATTTTAGATGCAATCACGAAGACTTCCTTCCAGAAGGTTTGGATTACTGGGCACGTCCACCATATGTGTAAATATGTGCCTATTTCTGGGCATCCTCGAAAACAAAGAGCTGAGGTATTAGGCGAATATTTTGCCACTCTAGCGGGTACAAGGTACCAGCGAGTTAGGACTTTATAATTTGTCTCCAGTGCTAAGATGTTGGGTGAAGATGACTTAGATGTGAGCCATATGTTAGACCAGTCCGTGTCTTCTAAAGTTCGTCCCAGGTCCTCCTCCCACCTCTGAACGTAAGAGGGTCTATTAAGATTTGCTACTCCATATAATTGATTATAAAGTGATGAAATTGTACCTTTAGCAAATGGATCTTTTGTACAGATTGATTCAAAAATGGATAATTGGGATAATGGTGTATCCCCCTTTAGGAATGGTGTATAGAAATTTTTGATTTGGAGATATCTAAATATCTCAGAGTTTGGTAGATCATATTTTTCTCTAAGCGATGGGAATGAAAGGAATGATTTAGATGCTATGAAGTCATTTAGTGTCTGAATGCCTGATGTTGTCCAAGCTTTAAAAGAATTTGGGTAGATCCATGCCGGATAAAAGGCCGGATTTCTGATAAAAGAAAGGAGAGGATTGTGTGGAGATTGTAACTGATATTTGGTTTTTAGTTTATCCCAGAGAGATAAGAAGTGTTTAGTTATGGGATTATGAATTTTAAAGCGGTCTTTAGGATCAAGCCATAATAAATTTGATATTAATAGAGGGTAATTTTCTGAAGCTTCTATAAATACCCATAATGGGATTTCCTGTTTTGCATGGTATTTGGACAGACTGGCCAAATGTGCTGCTCTGTAGTAGTTAGTAAAATTAGGGTATCCCAGGCCTCCTTTATTTTTGGGAAGATGTAGTGTGTGTATAGGTATACGTGGTTTAGAAGAGCCCCATATAAACGAAGTTGCTCTTTTTTGTACTATTCTCAAAAAATAGGAAGGAATTGGAATAGGGAGGACTCTGAATAGATAAAGCAATTTGGGTAGAATAGTCATTTTGATTGCATTAATCTTCCCTATCCAGGATAAAGGAAGTTGCGACCATTGTTTTATTAGATTTGTGATCTGTCTTAATACAGGAGGATAATTGGTTGAGAATAAGTCAGAATGAGATGCTGTTAAATGAATTCCAAGATATGGGATTGATTTTTCTGCCTATGTGAATGGGAGTGCAGCCCTAGCCGGGATCAATTCCATGTTTGTGAGTGAAATATTAAGCACTAGGCATTTCTTAGGATTAATCATAAGGCCGGATAGGGCTGCAAATCCATCAAGAGCTGGTATTAAGTTAGGACCAGAGACCTGTGGTGATGATAGAAAAAGTAATATATCGTCTGCAAATATACAAAATTTGTGTGTAATACCTCCTACTTCAATGCCAGTTATAGTTTGGTTTGTTCTGATGTATTGGGCCATGGGTTCGAGTATAAGGGCAAATAATAAGGGAGATAATGGGCAACCCTGTCGGGTACCTCTTTCGATATTAAAGGCTTCAGATTTGTATCCAGCATATTTTATATAGGCTTTGGGTTTATTATATAATGCTTTGATCCATGTTAAAAAGTGGGGTCCAAAACCCCATTTTTGTAATGAATATTGCATATATTGCCAGGATACTGTGTCAAATGCCCTCTTAATATCGAGAGATAGAAAACATAAAGGGATTTTCCGTTTTTTAGCAATATGTGCCAATAACACTGCCCTGCGTATATTATCGCCTGCCTGTCTATTTGGCATGAAGCCTACTTGATCTCTATGTATTAATTTTCCTATAATGCTATTGAGGTGTTTTGCTATTATTTTTGCTAATAATTTAATATCGAGGTTTAACAGAGAGATAGGCCGATAATTCACACAGGAAGTATCATCAGAAAGGGGTTTTGGGATCATACAAACAATTGCCATTAGTGTTTCTTGCCGAAAAGAATGTCCATCTAGAAGTTTGTTAAAAGTTTCAGTGAGAATGGGAGAGAGTATTTCTGAGAATGTTTTATAGTATAAAGCCGAGTAGCCATCTGGGCCTGGTCTTTTGTTAAGTTTTAGGTCTTTTATGGCGTTAGCAACTTCATCTATAGTTATAGGCTCATCCAAACTGCTTTTTTGATTCTGAGATAACTCAGGTAAGGTTATTTTTGAGAAGAAGGATTCAGCCTCTGTAGGATTAAATTCATTGTTTGTCTTGTATAAAGTTGCGAGATGTGAGTGAAATTTATGGACTATTTTAACTGGATTACAAGTGTAAACATTTTTTGATAATTTCAAACGTATTGGTTTGAAAGATTTGTTAGTTGAATTTAATGCCCGAGCCAAATATGTACCTGGTTTGTTTGTATTCATGTAGAAATTGTGTTTGGAGCGTTTGAGGGATTTATCAACTGACTCAGTGAGAAATAGATCGTATTCCAATCTAGATTTTTCCAGATGAGATTTTGTACTCTGAGATGGATTATCTTGAAATGATATGTAGGCTGCATTAAAATTGAGTTCTAGTTTTTTTGCTAGATTTTTGTGTTCCCGTTTAAATAGTGCCATTTGTCTTTGTATTGTACCACGCAAGACAGGCTTATGAGCTTCCCACAGTGTTATTGGGGAGATGTCTGTTGTATTATTAATTGATATGTATTCCTTTAAAGCTTGTTCAATGGCCATCTGATGTAGTGGGTGTTTGAGCATTATGTCCGGTAAGTACCACGTTGGGTCATGCGCTTTTGGTATGGCTGAGGCTATAGTAGTGTATACTGCATTATGGTCAGACCACGGAATCGGAATTATATCTGATGCAATAATTTCTGGTATCATTCCTATTGTTAGAAAAATATGATCTATTCTGGTGAAGGTTTCATGAGGGTGCGAGAAATAAGTGAATTTCTTTTTCATTGGGTTACTTTCTCTCCATGAATCTACCAGATTGTATTTGGAAAGAAGTTGAGAAAAAGGTAATCTAGAGGTTATTTTGGATGGTGTAAAATGTGATTTATCTAGAAATGGGAGGAGGACCTGGTTCGAATCCCCACACATTATCACTGTTCCTATTTTGTGTGTATTAATCACTTGTAATATATGTGAGAGGAATGGTGTAGGTTGTTTGTTAGAAGCGTAGTAGGAAATCACCGTGATTGCTGTATCCATTATATAACCCATGAGTATCAGGTATCTACCTTCTGGGTCTTTAATTTCTGATGATAAGGTGAATGATGTGGATCGGTGAAATGCAATTAGAGTTCCCCTTTGCTTGGTACAGGCAGAAGCCGTGTAAATTTGTTGATAAAAAGGAGAAATATATTTTGGAGTAGAATCTTTGGTGAAGTGTGTTTCTTGGAGGCATACTATGTGAGCCTTCTTGTTATGGAAAGTACGGAAGGCTTTGGTCCTTTTTTGAGGGACATTTATTCCCTGAACATTCAGGGAAAGTATATTCAGTGGTGCCATGGCAATAGATCAAATAGTTTTGACTTACTTTTTGTTATGCAGAGCTGACTGCGCAGATCAACCTGTGTGGACTGAAGAGATGAATAGATAGAAAAGAAACCAGTGAATTCTGGAGTAAAGAGTAAACAAAAAACATATGAGATTAGATGATACATTGTATAAATTATTTTTTGCAAGTAATCACAATTTACCCGTGAAAGAGAATAAATATCTCTCTCAGGGGAATAAGTGCCTTCGTCACACTCCCACATAATATGGTTGGGAGAATGAGGAGGGCTAATGGGGGTACACGGATCTTCCGCTTACAGGAGAGAAGTGCTATGTCAAAAGACATCAAAATGATGTTTCATTAATTGGAGTGCAGAATATAGTTTTTGTTGAAATTATTTATTCCAGGGTGGTTGTATATGGTTAGTCTTGCCCTAGGCTAAATAATTCAGTTAGAAAGGTACTGTTAATAACTTTGGTATTGATGAAGATAGTTTGAATTATTTTGGGATTTTAACCCTTTTAGAGTAAACAATTACATATTTTATTCATATGTAACTGTTTAGATATGTTAACTCATAAAATTGAGGTTGTATTGCTTCAGATTAGAATAAACAAAAACATAACTCTAGGAACTAGTTAGGTAATAATATATTTGTTTTAAGAAAAGAAAGAAAAAGCTTCCATTACTTCTGGATTATTGAACATATTTGTCCTAAAAAGTAATAAATCTATTGTTATTACCTGATAATATATAACTGAACAAGAATTTCCTTATTTCACTTGTATATTCTAAGGCTATATGAATCAGAAGTAATAAGAAATATAACTGGAATGTAACATGATCCCACACAGTGTGTGACTATCAGAATGCAGTTACATTCAGTTATAAATATAGGTTTTTTTATAGAGAACCATCTCTTAGTATAATAAATGAAGAGATATCAGGAATTAGGATGTCAGTCCATTGAATCTTCTTGGTCCATGGATGATGTGGCATAACGGCCTCTTTTGTGAGAATAATGATTCCCATTTTGTTCTGAAATTTTCTGGGTGCTGCCTGAAGGTGAAGATGATGCCATTCTTCTGCGTGTGGGAGTGTTGCTGCTTGTGGGTTCTGTCAGATTTAATTTTAAAAGGGTTTGTTGTAGTTCATCTGCTGATCTGCTTCTGTAAATTGTACCTTGGTAGTTAAATCTGACTGAAAAGGGGAAGCCCCATTGATACATAATGTTGTGGCGTTGCAGTTCCATTAGTTGGGGTTTCATGGATCGTCTTTTAGTAATAGTAAGTTGGGATAGGTCAGCAAAAATTTGATAATTGTGTCCTTGAAAATTAAGTTCCTTTTTTTCTCTTGCAGCAATTAGTATTTGTTCTTTCGTTCTGTAATAATGAAATTTTGTGATTATATCACGTGGGGGTCCGTCTTTCTTTTTGGCTGTGAGAGCTCTGTGTACTCTGTCCAGTTCTAAACGTTCAATAGGGATATCTGGCTTTAGTTCTTGTAATAGAGCAGTAATAGTAGATTGCAGGTCTGTCACAGTTTCAGGTATTCCCCTTATGCGCAAGTTTGAACGTCTGGCTCTATTTTCGTAATCTTCAAGCTTAGTTTGAAGTATTAAATTCTCTTTTTTTAATTGTTCCAATTCTGTTATATTTTCTTGGGTTGTAATTTCAATTTCATCCATTTTTATTTCTAAGGCTGCGGTGCGGTTTCCCAGCTCTCTTATTTCTTTGGTTAGGCTTTTTGTTATTTGGTCTGAGGTTTGTTTTAAAGCCTTATGAAGCATCTTTTCAAATTGTAATAATATTACTGGGGATTCTGAGGAGGCTTGTGGAGAAGTTTGTGAGAGGATTTGTTCTGTATCTGACTCAAATGGAGAGTCTTGCTGTGACATTTTCTGTCTGTGAGAGCGCCCTGATGCTGTATCTTGTGAGGTGACTGGAGCTGCTTCAGCTGCAGTGAGTGCCTGTGAGCTCTTTGTGAGGTGATTTTTATTTCTGCCACGGTTTCCTCCCAGTACCATATTTCCTGCCCAAACTTTCACAGTTTGTTCCCTGGGGCAAAAAGGTTCAAATGGATACCTTTTTGAGCCTGCAGGCTCTGCTTTGTCCTTCTCTTCTCTCCTCAGCGGTGTGGAGCTCTAACAATGCATGTCTGCTCCGCTAGGCTCCGATTCCTGCCCCCCCCTCATCCTTTCTTTCAATCTTATTGTGATGCCAGGCGGCTCACATTCACACTGCTGCTGGCAATTCTTTGAATTCTTTGTATTTTTATAATAATTTCTTTTGCATATTTGGCGCAGAGTTTTTCTTTTCTAAAATGCATGCAACTTCGCTAAATTTGTCTTTTTTTTTTTTTTTTGCAAAAGTTTGAAGTAACTGAATATCTCTGTAAAAAAAAAAAAAAAAAAACTTCCTGTTACAGTTAAATATTAACTTTAATGCTGACTCTTTCAGAGGTAGAAAACAGGTGGAAGTTCCAAGATGATTAAAAGCTAGTCAGATATTTAAATATGTTTGTTGTAATATCCCAACCATACCGTTTTGGAATGTTTTGCATTTTAGCACCTACTAACCTTGCTGCTTGTCAATGTTACCTCTTCAGGACTGGACTGTGTATGGTTGAGTCAGAATTTTATTAGTGGTGATGGGAGTGCTAAAGTTGATTGATTTTTAATCTTTTTATCAAATAGTTTTAGATGATAAAAAGCGATCTTATGTACTTTTTGTTTTGCCAGAATTTTTGAGAAACGATAAATATGTGAAAAGTTGGGAAGATGCATCAAAGGGACCCCAATGGTTTACTATTATGAAGCAAGTATAGACCTCACTGAGTTAGGGATCAAACAACTCTAGTGGGTTACTTTGACATACATCGGCAAAGGGTTCATGAGTGGCTTTAAAACAACAAGTAGAGAGGCGCCTCTGGGTACAGTCGTTTTTATAAAATAACACTTTAATAGCAAATTGGATAAACTCACATTGGCAAGAAGAAAACAAGCATGGTATCAGATGTCAAAGATGACGCTTCCAGATCTGTGCCATAAGCGGTCTGTGCTGTGGATGTGATCAGTACTCTTCCTGATGATGTGAACACCGGCTAGGGAAGACGGCCTCAGAGCGAGGCTTGGAACACAGGAGACAGCTGGCTGCAGGGGGATAGCATCATCGATAGTGGACGTGTTTCCTGGGCATGCACACTTGGGTGTACTGCAAGTTGCGCCCCTTCGCGACCTGGTCTGTTGAGAAAGGGGCGCGACTTGCAGTACACCCAAGTGCGCATGCCCAGGAAACGCGTCCACTATCGATCACACTATCTCCCTGCAGCCAGCTGTCTCCTGCGTTCCAAGCCTCGCTCTGAGGCCGTCTTCCCTAGCCGGCGTTCACATCATCAGGAAGAGTACTGATCACATCCACAGCACAGACCGCTTATGGCACAGATCTGGAAGCATCATCTTTGACATCTGATACCATGCTTGTTTTCTTCTTGCCAATGTGAGTTTATCTAATTTGCTATTTAAGTGTTATTTTATAAGAATGACTGCACCCAGTGGCACCTCTCTACTTGTTGTTTTGCAGCCCCAGGACCATGGTTTCTCTCCTACTATGATGGCATCCCTGCTTGCTTCCTTTGGATGTTTTTATCTCCCCACTAGCATTATCACATAGACTTATTAGCCTGTGTCTGCTATATGGGCTATTGAACATCTCAGTTCCTGTTTTTTGAACTTCATTCAGAAATTTGTATCAGCAGACGTAGATTTTATGTGAATTCTGAGTTGTTGCGCCTATACTTGCTATTTTTTCATGAGTGGCTTTGCAGTGGATTCACAGAGGTGGTGTAATCGAGACAAAAAAAATAGAAATAAGAAAACAAAAGTATATAATTTTTTCCACATTGTTTTGTGTTTTCTTTAGTGAAAGAGAATTCAGAATGTATAGACACAATGAATACAGTGTGGATGTTTGGTCTATTGTATTATAAATGGAGTGTAAAGAGGTTATTAGTTTGTACACAGTGAAGGAGATTAGCTTTGTATTATTTGCACCAATTAAGAAGATAACACTGCTTCCACTTCCACAACTGAAGCTTGGTGTAAACCATACTTGGCAATCATAGTACCAGTTTCATATTTTCATACAAATGTTGTTTAAATGCTTTTTTCTGTGCATCTTGTCTCTGCTTTTGTTTTCAGCAATTCACCTTTTCACAATGTCACTTGCAGTATATTGATAAAGAAGTAGATTTGTAAATAACTATCATATTACATTTACATTAATATTGTAAGGCACATTTAATTAAAGTGTATATAAGAGGCACCAGGTAAGTCTGTACCGAATGTCATATAAAAGAAGATGACTACAATCATTTTCTGTACTGGAGGTAAACTAACTTGAACAGCTGTCACTGGAAGTAACTATGCTGGGCTGCTTTATTGCTCTTTGTTCTCAAATAACACATGAGTCATTCTAGCCTCTGCTATATATTCAACATTCAGACATCCCCATAAGCACACAGATATGAAAACCCTAGCTTTATGCCTATGTATTTCCATGAAAACATGTTTTTACACTGGTAGATTAACTGTAATATGACAACTTAAATAGAAAGAAGTCCTAATATTATGCTTTGTTAGTTTAAGTTAAAAACAGGATAAATTCATCCAATGTGTTTTAAATAAAAATTGATTTAAAATGTATACAATACTACTTAGATTAGTTGTAGAAATAGCATTATATAATATAGGCATAGGAAGAAAAGGCATGGTAAATAGAACCAGAAAAAAATCTTTATAACTGTGTGTAGGCTTTGTTGCCATTCATTTTCCAATACAGACGTATAATGTATAGAGAAAGTCCTCTTTTGACCTAAAACCATGGACAAGCGCTTCTACTCACTCTGTTGTCAACTGCCTTGACCTCATATTCTCTTACCTATGCACTCCGCACAAACCTCTCCAATATTCCTTTTCCTCTCTCTGATCACCACCTTATTAGTTTCACTCTCTCCTTGTCTGCCTCCTCCTTGCCTTCCAACTACCAAACTATTACCCGTAGAAACCTTTGCCATCTTAACCCTTCTCTTCTTTTTTCTGCTACAGATTGTCTCTATGACAAAATCTCATCCTTGTCCTGCTCCAACTTGGCCACTTCTGTCTACAACAGTTCACTGTCACGCACCCCTCACTACACACAGAATCAGGCCCTGACCGCTACAACCCTGGCAGACAGACAATACAAGAGTCATCAAAAAATGTAGCCGCACTCTTGAGCGTCTGTGGCGTAAGAAGTCACAGCAAGATTTCAGCCAATATAAATCTGCCCTCCAAAAATACTATTCCTGCCTCCACCCTGCCAAACAGACCTTTATCACACCCTCTCATGCAGTCCCCATCAACTCTTTTGTATTTTTTACCACTCTACTTCGTCCTCCATTCCCTGCACCCACTAACTTACTCACTGCCCAGGAGATTGCTAATCACTTCAAAAATAAGATTGAAACAATTTGTCTCGAGATTTCCGCTCTACAGATATCTCCCTCACTTTACACACCTTGTCCTCCTGCACAATCAATACTTCCCTCTTTTAACCCAGCTAATATAGAGGAAGTCACTAAACTTTTTTCTAACACCTACCTCACCTCCTGCCCCCTGTACCCTGTTCCTTCTCAAATACTATGGTCACATCTGATTCTATCCTACACTCTTTAACTCATATCTTCAACCTCTCACTCTCTACTGGCATCTTCCCCATCCCTCTAAAACATGTGCTGGTCACTCCCATACCAAAAACAGGCCTCACTAGACCCCACCAATCTTAACAACCTAAGACCCATCTCTTTACTCCTATTTGCCTCCAAACTCCTTGAACGTTTAGTTTACAACCGACTGAGCGACCACCTAATTGAGAATAACCTTCTTGCTCCCCTTCAGTCTGGATTTCACCCACAACACTCCACAGGAACTACCCTCCTAAAACTCACAAATGACTTACTAACAGCCAAAACCAATGGTCATTATTCCGTACTCTTACTCTTGGACCTTTCCGCTGCCTTTGATACAGTTGACCACCCCCTCTTCCTCAAAAAACTCAATTTGCTTGGTCTCCATGGATGCACTCTTCGTTGGTTCAAATCTTACCTATCTCATCACACCTTCAGTGTCACTTACAACTCCACTTCCTCCTCTCCAACTCCTCTTACCTTTGTGGGTCCCCCAAGATTCTGTCTTTGGACCTCTGCTATTCTCGATCTACATGTCCTCCCTGGGTCAGCTGATAGCCTCCCATGGCTTCCACTACCATTTATATGCTGATGACACCCAAATCTATTTCTATGCCCCTCAGCTCACCCCATCAATCTCCTCAAGCATCTCTGATTTACCAACAGACAATTCATCCTGGATGTCAAACCATTTCCTCAAACTGAATCTACTTAAAACAGAGCTCTTAATATTTCCTCCCCCACGTGCCCCTTCCCCTGACTTCTCTGTCAAGATCAATGACACGTCTATCAGTCCGTCCCCACATGCCAGGGTGCTAGCGGTAACCTTAGACTCTGAACTGTCCTTTCAGGCCCACATACAATCCCTGTCCAAATCATGCAGCCTTAGCCTCCGCAACATTTCCAGAATACGCCCCTTTTTAACTAATGACACCACCAAGCTTCTAATTCACTCCCTGGTTATCTCTTGCCTTGACTACTGTAACTCCCTCCTCACTGGATTACCTTTACATAGACTATCCCCCCTTCAGTCCATAATGAATGCAGCTGCAAGACTCGCCCACCTTACTAACCATTCAGTGTCCTCCATCCCTCTCTGCCAACCCATTCACTGGCTTCCACTCACCCAACGAATAAAATTAAAAGTACTAACAATAATTTACAAAGCCATCCATAACTCTGCCCCAAACTACATCACTAACCTAGTCCCAAAATATTAACCAAGGTGCTCTCTTCGGTCCTCCCAAGACCTCCTGCTTTCTAGCTCCCTTGTCACTTCCTCCTATGCTCGCCTCCAGGATTTCTCCAGAGCTTCTCCCATCTTTTGGAACTCCGTACCCCAATCTGTCCGACTGTCCCCTAATCTATCCATCTTTAGACGATCCCTGAAAATCCTTCTCTTTAAAGAAGCCTATCCTGCTTCTAACACTGTTTTACTTCCTCCATCAGCTCATCTCCCACAGCTATTACCTTTTGTATCAATTGACCCTTCCTTTTTAGATTATAAGCTCTAATGAGCAGGGCCCTCTGATTCCTCTTGTACCAAATTGTAATGTAACTGTAATGTCTGCCTTTATTTTGTTAAGCGATGCGCAAACTGTTGGCGCTATTTAGAACCTGTATAACAATATCTGGTATACCTTTGCCTATAGGTGAGGGGCAAGTCCAAAGCACAACAATTTTTTTTCTTTTTTAAATGGTCCTCCAGCAGGGGTTTTAAATTTAAAAAGCTGATATCTGCTATCTAAAGCCGGCACTGCATGCCCTTCTCTGCAGTCACTACTTGGTTTCCTCAGTTTTCTGGGTTGACCGACACCTAGTGTAATTCATCCCGGAAGACTGAGGACATCCTGCGAGTTCAGAGCATCACCACAGCACTCTGCAATTGCATACAAAAAATGCAGAGAGCGTTAATGATTAACATCAGTACTGGCCTTTGCATCGTTGAAGAATGACGACCAATGGAGAATATCTGAAAAGGAAGAGAACCCCTTACCAGCCTGAAAACCTCTGAAAAAGGGGGGCAGAGGAAGAATTGGAGGTGGTAGAGGTAGTCCAGAGCTGAGCTTTAAGGAACCAGATATCAGTCCAAAAGCAACAGTCTGTAACTAGTGATGGGTGACTCTACCTAGGATCAGTTCATCAAGGGTTTGGTGAATCTTGTTCAAAGTTTTTTGCAAGCCTGAACTTGGAGACAAATCCCATTGAAATATATTGGTAGCAAATCTTGTTAAATTCTGACAAACTTCTGCATGCGAAGCTGGACATTCCCATGGTGGACATGTACCAATGTAAAAAATAAATAAACGGTACTGTACTGTGGAAAGTGGGTCTTTTCATTCAGCTATGAGGGAAACATTGAATGTATGTAAATCCTTTAAATAACATGCTTGGGGGTGGTTTTAAAGCTGTATGTGGCATTTCCAAACTGTATGATTTGGTTAGTTTCAGGGACAGCGTAAACTGGAAGCACATATTTGGCTGTGGAATTTGTGTTTTTTTTTTTTTTTTTTTTTTTTTTTTTTTTTTTTTTTACAATTAGCTCTAGCTTAAAGAAACATTTGGTATAAAAATGACTGAAGCTAACAGTGACCACTGACCTCACATCAAATAAAAATGAGACAAAAAAGCCCCTGATGAGTAAAAAAAAAAACAAATAGAGACTAGACTTCCCCCAACCTATATTGGTCATATACCAGGTTCATTTGCAATGCACTTATGAGTATTTCTATGCCTCTCGTAATGGCAACATTGAGAAATTCAGACAAGAGTGGGAACCTTGGATAGTTACATATAGGCTTAAATATGTCTTCTAGGTTTGATTGATTTCATATGTTTGCTGCAGAGGTTTATTTCACATTTATGTCCTTACTTTGTTGGGCTATTGATGGTTTTATTATCTATGTACAACAGCAATTATTGTAACCTCCCTCCACTCCTTTCTTTTCCTTTTTCCTGTGGTTTTTCTGCTACTCTCCTTTATTTTTTTAATAAAGAAAAGGCACTACACGGTATATTATCACGAGTATACACGTAATGTACAGCAATGTTTGTTACAATCTAAACAAACAGGTTATGTAATCCAAACAATCTATAAATATTTGAAAGTGCATACCCATTCTGTCAATGCTATATCATAAAGACCATTTTATGATATCCAGTGCCCTCTGTGCATCCCCAACCGAGGGGGGCACAACAAACAGAGCGGGAAAATAAAAACATAACATAAAACAAAAGCAAATAACTCTCTTTAGTCTCGCTGTTAATACCAGAATTATTAGGAGTGTACATTTTCTAGTAGGCATCCTCCACCGAGTCTTTTTCTCTGCCTTTTAATTTCCAGGAGTTCCCACACTAAAGTTGCTATCCTAATAGCAATCTATCTAGTACCAGTCATGGCGGTGCCACTTCTGGGGAGGCCAGCCAACATTGCTATATACCATAGAATTTAGTTGGTGATCTCCTATGTTGGTATGTATTTTTTTCCCTAATAAGGGTGGTATTAACCTGCTGGATCCATTGTTTTATTGTAGGTCCAGTGGCCGAGAGCCACAGACAGCCAATCAATTTTCTAGCTATATATAGGAGACTTGTGAGCGCAATGCACACCAATGGGGTGTACAGATCCTCATTTAGGCTCCCCAATAGGCACGTCAGTGGGTCTGCATCCAACTGCACCTGAAAAATGTTATTGATTTTGGCTACAATGGAACTCCAGTACCTCACAAATTAAGGACATCTCCAGAGCATATGGATAAGGTCCCCAGGTTGAGCGTGACACTTCGGACATATAGGGGTGTCCCTTCTACCCCATTTGTGCAACTGCACCGATGTACGATATACACGATGCAATATGAACAGATGGGATAGCCTCTGTGCTGCAGATACTGATACCAGTGGACCCACCTCCAAAATATTTGCCCATTGCTCTCCATCTATAGGGCCGATATTCCTCTCCCATTTCTCTCTGCATGGTAAAAGGTCAGGGGCCTGTATATGTGATAATAGCTGGATATAAATTCTTGAGATAGCCCTTTTCTTCTCGGGTTCAACGAATATAGAATTCAAAAACTCTGAATCATCCAGTTTCAAATTATAGTGTTTACTCTGGGATCTCATAGCATGTTGTAGTTGAATATATTGAAAGTGGTGGCCTTTGAACACAGGGAATTCTACTACTAATTGAGAGTATGGTTTCAATCTAGAGTCAGCTACAATCTGATATCTGAATCTAATCCTCGCTCTCTCCCAAAGTGGATGTTTTGGAACCTTGGCAAGGTCTGTGTAGATGCGATTGTGCCAAATGGGAGTTTGACGCATATATCTTGTGATTCTAAGTGTATTCCTGACTCCCTTTCATATTTTCATTAGTAGTTGAGTCGTGGGGCAATTAGAGGGTGTGTTAGGGAATCCCATCTCCATATGAGAGAAGGCGGTGTAAGCTACGTCTAGGCCAACAAGGAGCCTCCTGGAGGGGTCCATGCTTGTCTCTAGGTCCCACCCCGTAAAGTGCTGTAACTGGGCCGCAAAATAATACATCTGTGGATGCGGAACAGCCATTCCACCCTGATCCTTTGAAAGCTGTAGAGTGGCAAGCTTAATACATGCCACGCCACTCCACCTCTCCATATAAGGGCCCTGAATTGTGAGTTAATCTGTCGGAACCAACATTGTGGTATCCAGACTGGTGCATTATGTAAAATGTACAAAAGTTGTGGTGCCCATATCATCTTAATAAGATTTATGCGGCCTGTTACTGATAATGGTAGCCTACCCCCAACTAGCTTGTTTTTGTTGAAATTTTTTCAATATCGGTTTTAAATTCAGTTTGATGTAATCTCCCGGGTCCTTAGTCACCACTGCACCCAGATATTTGAAGGAGGTAACCACCTGTATATGTGAGAGAGCTTCTGGTAAAGGGGTCAACAAAGGGTCCAATGGTAGAAGAGCCAATTTATGCCAGTTAATAGCAAAGCCAGACAATTGCCCAAAATGATCAATCAGTGCCATTACTGCCCTAAGAGTCCCCGGTATCTCCCAAGTACAGCAGCGTATCTGCATACAGTGAGATTTTTTCCTAAAATTGTCCGCGCCGGATGCCTACGATGTTAGGAGAGGCCCTCACCATAGCCGCAAGAGGCTCCAATGCAAAGGCAAACAGCAGGGGCAACAATGGGCACCCGTGCCGCGTGCCACGAAACAAAGGGAATGCCTCAGAAAGGGTATCGTTAATTCTTACTTTTGCTGTGGGGGTAGTGTACATCAACTGCACCCAGGAGATAAATTTGTCTCCCAATCCAAACGACGTAACACCTCCCACAAGTAGTTCCACTCCACGCTGTCAAAAGCTTTGGCAGCGTCGAGGGAAAAGACAGCTCTATTATTGGGATTGTCGACCAGAATTTGAGTGTTAAGGAATAGTCTACGGATAATTAATGCTTTAGATCGGGTGGGGATGAAGCCAGACTGGTCAACATGGACCAAGTCCGCCAATACTCCCGACAGTCTGGTGGCCAATACCCTAGCCAGCAATTTCACATCTGTATTCAGAAGTGAGATGGGTCTGTAGGAGTCGGGTTGTAACAAATCCTTACCGGGCTTCAGAATGACTACTATAATAGCCTCATTCATGGAGGCGGGTGGACTGCCTACCTGAAGGGCATCATTCAGGGTTGTCAGTAGGGTGGGTAAAAGGATGTCGCCATATTTCCCGTATGTTTCTGTGGGCAAACCGTCGGCTCCCAGTGACTTTTTGTTCGCCATTTGTGCTACCGCCAAAGTAAGTTCCTCCAAAGTTATTGGTTTATTAAGGGCAGCCAAGCCCTGTTGTGACAACAAAGGGAGAGAGCACTGATCCAAAATTTGGTCCAGCTCCTTCTTCGTGGGGTGTACCTTAGATGTGTATAAATCTTTGAAAAAATCAGAGAATACTTCAGGGACACGATTCTGATCAGTAGTCGTATCTCCTGCCGTGTTCTGGATAGAATCAATGTGTGTAGTGTCCTGTTGGGCCCTAGCTATTACAGCAATTAAATGACCTGTGTTTTCCCCTTCGTTAAATTATTTTTGCTGAAGAAAAAAACGTTTATTTTCTGCAGCTGTGATGGAAACCTGTTGATACAGGACTTGTGCGTCCTGTCATTTACGTTCCGAATCAGGACTAGGGTCAGAGATATACCTTTCCTCCGCCTTGGCAGCCTCATTCATCACCAAGTTCTCCCATGCTTTAGTGTTAGTTTTGATAGAGGTAATCTGTGTGATAATCAACCCCTGTAAGTGGGCCTTTAAAGCGTCCCAAATCACTGCAGATCCTGCCGAACCATCGGTTAAAGTCTAAGAACTCCTTCAGAGCTTTGGGGGATGGGTTAGCCTCTGGGAAAATTGTGAACCAAAAGGGGTTAACCTTCCATAATCTGCACCTGGGACTGGGGACGGTAGTGACCCTAGCACATAAGAGAGAGTGGTCCGAGATGTGGTCCGAAACAGTGAGTGAATGCGCCTGGCCGATCAATTCGCGATAAACATTTGTATGATGCTAAGTAACAGGAATAGCATTGAGCTGTGGGAGTTAAGTCCCTCCACACATCTCGTAGGCCAATCTCTGCAAGGAATCTAGCAAAGGGGGTAGGGCCCCCTGGTATGGAACCACCACGAGTTCCAGATTTAAATTTATCCATATTTTTATCCATTACGTTATTGTAGTCCCCCAACACCCAAACCGGGGTATTGGGGTGAGGAGCTAGAAATTGTGCTAAACACTTCAGGCCATCATAGGGATTGCAGCAGTTGAAAGGAGACATGCCGTGAGATAAGTGTGCTAACTCCCATGGAGTAGGCTGTATGGGTGGAATGAAACTGAATGGGATAGCCACGGTTCCTAAGTGTAGATACAGAGACAGCCTGCAGGTGAGTTTCCTGCAAACACACCACAGAGGGCCTATGAGCTTTTATCATGGAAAAAAAGGCCACTCTTTTCACTCCATCACCCAGCCCTCTTACGTTCCATGATACTAAAGTACATTCAGCAGACATCTATTAATACATTGAGAGGCAGCTATCAGGAGTCTATACAGGTATATGGGCATGACAGAATATGCTCCAGACCCCCATATAGTGCAATCATTAAAAGTGCATTTCCATTTCAGAATCAGGGAAACATAAGATGTGGTTAGCCTAAGCCATATTTCTCCATTGGGACCATCGGCAGACAAAAATGTAAAGATAACATATCCCCTGCAACCAGCAGAGGTCAGGTTAGAGAGTATAACCATAGCTAGAAGTAACCAAAAAACTTTCCAAAAAAAAGAAAAAGAAAGGAAGAAAGGAAACAAAAAAGGATCTTGCTTCCTGAATCAGAACAGGAGCTCAGTTCCGTTGAGCATGTCCACGCAGGACTGTTGCGGGGGGGCCCCAACGTTTCAATTCAACTGATTCAAAGGGACTTGCGAGTCCAAACTATTGATGCAGTATGATGCAAACAATAGAACATTTAACTCTCCGCCTTACAGAAAGAAATAGGAAGATGGAGAGGTGCCCCCAGTTCTTCACCATGGAGGAGTGTGGTCAGCAGGAACAAAAATAGTAGGTAGGACATCATCAGTCCCTGGATACTGACGCTTTCTGAAGGGTATGTTCCGTACGGTCCAGCCAATGAGATGCATTTGCAGGATTATCAAAAAATTGTGTTTTTTTTTTTTTTTTTTTTTTACTGTTTGCAGCGATTCTAAGTTTGGCTGGATATAGCATAGCATATGGGACATCATATTTTCGGAGGCGCTTTTTTATGTCAGTGAACTTAGCCCTCCTGCGTTGCAGTTCCGCAGAGAAATCTGGGTAAAACGATATGCGGGCATTATCAATTTTCATAAGGTTCCCTTTGGTTCTAGCTTGAAACAGGACAGTGTCCCGGTCCTTGTAGTTCAACATCTTGAACAAGAACGGTCTAGGTGGTTCACAAGGTTTGGGTGGCCTGGGTGGGACTCTGTGAGCCCTCTCCACCGCAAACATGGGGGAGAAGGTGTCCTTGCCGAACGTGTCGATCAGCCAGTTCTCAATAAATGCCACAGGGTTCTTTCCCTCTGCCTTTTCAGGTATGCCCACTGCACGGACGTTGTTGTGTCTTTGCCTGTTCTCCATGTCCTCTAAACGTTCTGAATGGCCGGTGATTACCGACTGCATGTGGCGTATTTCCCTCTGCAGAGGTGCTACATCATCTTCCACATTGCTCTCTCTGTCACCCAGGGCTGCAGTGCGATCCCTCAACTTCTGCATGTCCTGTCTGACTAAGTTCAGCTCCAGTTTAACCCCTTTAATCTCTGTAGTCAGGGGTGTCTTGCTCCACAGGGCCCAGGGGGGGAGAAGGCAGTCTGGAAGTGGTGCCTTTCCCCAGAGCGCCGCTGAACATCCTCATGGTTACCTTTTCAGCTGAGCGCTGTGACCGGGCGCCATCTTGGCCTCCATGCTCTGCTGCCTGCCAGGAATCTTTACCTGTCTTGCGGGACATGTCCGTTTGTCGGCTTTCGGCCAAAATAGCACCACTGGGTCGGGGACCATGTGGAGACCTCTCCAGTGCTGGTTAGATGCAAATCGGGTGTATCAGGATGTCCGGAACAGAATAATTGAGTGGAGTTTTGGCGGATCTCTTACACCGCGCTCCCTTCTCCATCAGCCACAAGCCACGCCCCCTGCTACTCTCCTTCATGTTGAAAACAGTAATAAGCTGCGGGTACTTGGCTGTAGTTTTAGGCAATCCAATAGGGTGAGAACCACCAACTTGCATATATTGTACCTATGCATTGATGTGTATTATTAGGCTACATCACCATAGTTCTGTGTCCAACAAGTATATGTACCCAAACTGATGTGTTAACTTGGAGGATATGTTTCTGTCAAATTCTCAAAAAAACAACAAAGGGGTTGATTTCTGCTAGCAGTACAGTGTCCCAACTTACATTAACCTCTCCCTATGCAGTTTGTCAGCTTTCCCTATGCTTTTCCTGTGTCAGATTTCAATTCACTGACACTATGGCTGCTCTGTGCCCCCACTTTCTCATGAGGAGACTGGCTTAACCAGAAGCCTCCTTTTTGGCTTTTCTAAGCCTCTTACTCATAGTTCAAAGAAAAAGCTGTGCATTATGGTTTTTAAAAAAATCTCCTGGGCAAATTTGCACGTAAATTCACGAGGACCGCAAATCTCCAACCTGAACCTCATCCCTAACTAGAAATGCGAGAGCTGCTAAAAGTTCAAGAGCTTTGAAAAAAAAAAATGCTCCTTGTAGACAGTCTAAGCCAGTGATGGCAAACCTTGGCACCCCAGATGTTTTGGAAATTAATTTCCCATGATGCTCAGCTACCCTGCAGAGTTCATGAGCATGATGGGAAATGTAGTTCCAAAACATCTGGGGTGCCAAGGTTCGCTATCACTGGTCTAGGCAGTAGTGTCTACTAAGATTTCAGGTACTGTAGATCTAAGTCCTTTCCAGGTTGTATAAGTTATTCTGTTTACAATTTAGCTTCATATATGGGTAAATGTATACATATAACAAAGTAAAACAATAAAGATAATCCATGTTTGAATTCTTATAAAGATGCAATAGAAAGTTTCTAATAAAAATAGATTAAGCATAAAGATGCAGTTCTTTGCTGAAAAAAAGTCTGTTGACTTGTCATATCATTTTCTGGTGAAAGATACAGTTTGATTAATGAACTTAAGCTATAGTGAACAAATGTCATTTTAAAATTAAAATGAAAAATGTAACTGAGCAAATTACCTTTCTGCAAGCTAAATAATGTATCTTCTTCCGCAATCTGTTTTATAGAATTGTAGTAGTAGTTTGCAATCCCTAACATTTATGAGGTATCTTCTTGATAGTCCTGCAATTTGTTTTGGATAAAAGCTCAAAAGAATTGAAACGTACCATTTCATATTGACATATCAAGTATATTTGGAAAAGCATGTAGACCACTAGTAAAAATATGTCTTGAATAGTAAGTGTTTGAAAGTAAGTGCTAAAGTCAATTTGTGTAAGAGTTGTCCTTGTCCTTTTATATAAATAAGGGCAGAATTTCAATTGCAGTGCAGTGTGATATGACAGAAGATAATTTTGAGAACATCCCAACAAAAAAAAAGGTTTCAAAAAGGTTTATGGTCCATTAGAAAATAGGCAGGTAACGTGAAAACAAATTTAGCACCCTCCTTAAAGCGGAGTTTGACTCAAAGATGGAACTTCCGCTTATCTGATATCTGATTCCCCCTCTCCCTTCCAGTGCCACATTTGGCACCTTTCGGGGAAGTGGGGAGTGGGTACTTTGTTTTTTGATAGATACCCTATCCCCACTTCTGTCAGACCTTGCCACAGTGAGCTAGGTCACAAATTTGGCCGCCTCCTCCTCCTTCCCCTGCTGCCAGGCCAGTAAAAGAGCACACCACGCTTCACGGCCAGGTTCCCTTACTGGCAATGACAGCGGCAGCAGCCGACAGCTGATGGAAACATCGGATTTGGATTTGTGGACAGGTAAATGTCCTAATATTACAGTATGTGTAGCGGCTGACTTTTAATTTGGGGAGGGGAACCCTGGAACACCGCTTTAAGAGTGTACTTTTCAAGAGTGTACTTTCAAATATGATTGCTGCAAAAGTATAATGTATAACTGTGAAATGTGACCGGTAAAGATTTTCAGCCATCTTTTACAAGACAATAAAGTGGTAAATCCACAATAGTCAATTAGGCAGAATAAATTCCTTATACCATAGTAACCAAGTCAGAGAGTCATTTGTGTGATTTCCACACACAAAAAAACTTCTGTTTTGGCCTTAGTAAATTCACCCTGAGCAGATGTAACTAACTGCCCGATTATGGTATTTACTAAAAGTAAATGATGGTGTAATTCTGTTTCTATAATAGTTTTAAATATTAAATGTCAACATTGTAAAGTCTAATGTGCTCACTTTATTCATTTTAAGTAGTTGGGGTCCATTTATAATCCTGCGTATTACACCCTAAAGTGGTAATAAACCTATAACCAAAATTGTAATATGTTGTTGCTTACCAGTCTTTAGATGTGGTTGCATTCATTTCCTTTTTTTAGGCTGTTTTCAGACTGGTGATCTTGCTAGTAACACAAATCCTGTATCCTTCATCCAGAGTGCTCACACTCTGGATGAAGAGTCACAATGGGGTACCTTTGGACAGCAGCAATGCCATTCTGGGGTTAGGGGAGTTTTAGACTGCCTAGAAGATTTTAGGAACACTAACAAATTGAAGCTCCAGCTCACAGTTACAGCAAACGTTTTACTTTTGGGATAAAGGTTTTACATAAATAAAACTGATCATTGTAAGCACCCCTGCTAGAGGTAAATGGTTTGTCTCATCCCTGTAACTAATACATCAAGACAGCAGAGCTTGTTCTTTTGAAATGCATACTCACTGGCTGAATCACCAGGTGAAAATGAATTGGTTAAGTAAGCCTAAAAAAGAAAAGGAATGTAGCCATCACATCTAAGAATTAGCTGCAATATAATAAATGTTTGCTCTTGGGTTTAATACTGCTTTAAATATGTCACTTTTTGAGCATTTTGTGAATGTATTTTCCAGGGATCCTTGCTGCTTTCTATAGGAGGGTGTATATCCTTAAATGTGGGCGCAATCTATGTATAGTGCATTTTAGAGCTGGTACAATCTGTCAGTAAGGTAGAGCTGCTTGTAAGAAAAATGCACCACACAGTGGTGAATGAGCCAGAAATAAAAACTATAGGTGAAAATGTGGCCCTTGCCTTCTAACCTTTTTGCTGCGTTTCTTTTGCCACCAAAATAGCCCTGACCTGTCAAGGCATGGACTCCACTAGACCTTTGAAGGTATACTGTGGTATCTGGTACCAAGCTATTAGTAGGAGATCCTTTAAGTGATGTAAGTTGTGGGGTGGAGCTTCCATGGATCAGACTTCAGTACCTACAGATGCTTAATTGGACTGAGATCTGGAGAATTTGGAGGCCAAGTCAACAGCTTTAATTCGTTTTTGTGTTCCTCAAACCGTTCTTGAATCTTTTTTGCAGTGTGGTAGGGTGCATTATCCTGCTGAAAGAGGGACTATAATTTTCATGAAAGGATGTACTGGGTCACAAACAACATTTAGGCAGATAGTACGTCAACTATTATCCATGTAAATGGTAGGACCCAAGGTTTCCCAGCAGAACATTACACAGAAGCATCACACTGCCTCCGCCGACTTGCCTTCTTCCCATACTGCATCCTAGTGCCATCTTTTCCCTTGGAAAGTAATGCACATGCACCCGTCCATCCTCTTGATGTAAAAGAAAATTTGATTAGTCCAACCAGGCCACCTTCTTTCATTGCTCTGTGGTAAAGTTCTGATGTCCACATACACATTGTAGGCACTTTTGGCTGTGGACACAGGTCAGCATAGGCACCCTGACAGGTCTGTGACTATGCAGCCCCATACACAACAAACTTCAATACCCATTTTTTCTGCTTTCAACACATCAACTTCAGTTGCTGCCTAATATATCCCACAGGCTTTCAGATCCCATTGTAATGAGATAACGTTATTAACTTAACCTGTCAGTGGTCATAAAATTATGGCTGGTCTGTGTATACAATATGTCATTTCAATGTTTCCTATAAAGCTATACCTATAAAAGAAGAATGTGAATACTTTCTTTTTCTGCTGCCATCTGATCCTGAGAAATCATCATGGAAAGTCTACAGGCAAAGCAACACTTTTTTATAAGTGTCGTTCTCCTGGGTTCTCGCACCTCTCACTAGTTCCTCCTGCCACCTCTCACAACTCTCACTTGCAGAGACCCAGGACACCAACACTTCCAAAAGTGTCAGAACTGTGTTTAGTGGCATGGACCTCTGTGGAAAAGACCAGTTTGGATCCTAAGATCAGAACTGTGCTCAGTGGCACTGATAACTCCTTGTTCCCTAAAGACATCCCCTTGTGATTTTATCTAGTGATATCACACAATGTGGCCTGTATTTGTTCCCTCCATATGCGAGTTGAATTGAGGCTGGATTTGTGGCCACAGAGTATTTTACTTGGAATAGTGTTCATACAGTGTACTGAAGCTGTGACATACACATTATTACATATACTGGGGACCTCCTATAATTGAGAAGTCACCTTTTTCGAGTAAGGAGCCTGTGCACATTGTGTGGTGTGGGAGCCTGGAGTGTAACTTGGTTGAAGTGGATTGTTCACATCATATTCAGTATGGACTTTTAATATTGGACTGGATTCTAACGGAAGCACAGTGTATTTGCACTTAAAGTGGAGTTCCACACAAAAATGGAACTTCCGCTTTTCGGAACCCTCCCCCCCTCCGGTGTCACATTTGGCACCTTGCAGGGGGGAGGGGGGTGCAGATACCTGTCTAAGACAGATATTTGCACCCACTTCCGGCATAGACTCCCATGGGAGTCTATGCCTCTTCCCGTCCCGACCGCGCTGTCTGCTGGGAACACACAGCTCCCAGCAGAGAGCGGGGACCACTAGGGACGCGCAACGCGACTCGTGCATGCGCAGTAGGGAACCGGGAAGTGAAGCCGCAACGCTTCACTTCCTGATTCCCTCACCTAGGATGGCGGCGGCAGCTGCCGAGAACCGAGCGGGTTCTCGGCGTCCCCTGCCGACATTGCTGGACCCTGGGACAGGTAAGTGGCCATGTATTAAAAGTCAGCAGCTGCAGTATTTGTAGCTGCTGGCTTTTAATATTTTTTTTTTTTGGCGGTGTGGGTGAACCCCCGCTTTAATTTTATTTTAAAATATGTTAAATATTTTACATGTGTCAGGATTGATTTGATATCTGTATTGGTTTAGGCTTTTGTCTTACTATCTTAAAATGATGAGATGTTCCTCACGTAAAATACGTCCTTAATGGACAATTTTGAAATGTTCGAAAGTTTGTGGTTTACAATTGTTATAAAAATGAATTGATACTATTTTCCGTAGATGAAGAATTTTGGCTTCTATTTTTGAGTCGGCAGCACACTAGCTCCCTTTTTTTGTCAAAAGACTTTTGTGCTTTCATGATCAACAGAGTTTCTTAGACATACTTTTTACAGTATGCTGCATACACCACACCTCAGGTCTACATTTCCCTGAAGGGATTCTTGCCAAACATATGGGGAATAGCACAAGCTTTCATTTTATCCTCTGTTTGTTTACACAGTCATTTAATGATCATGTTACACAGTGGTTAATTGAAATGGAGCCTTTATTGGTTAAGTACATGGTGGAATGCATGCTTCTCCAGGCTGAATAACAAATTGTAAATGAAAGCTACTGCAAGCCAAAAGGTGTTTGTATGAAAATGAAAAGGGATTAAGAACAAATAAATCTCATAAATCATATGTTTTAAAGATGTTTAATTTTCTTAGCTGATGTTGGCTGAATAAATCCTTAATGGTAAAGCATGGAGCTTACAGGAGATAGGTGTGTGTGTGTGTATAATATACTTTTGTCAAGCTGGACTAAGGGGCTGATGGGTTGAGTTAGCTTTTTTTAAAGTTCATAAGATCATGCTATTGTTTTTCCAGATTGTGGATTAAATGTATAAGTTTAGTTTCTTTCCAAAGTCTGCACCCAAATATGATAATTGTGTTTAGTACTTTTACAATAGCAACTTACATAGCACAGTGAATGTAGTGTTAGAAAAAACCGAAGGTAACATTGTAACCTTAGTAGTTAAAGCAATGTTTCCAATTGAGAAATTGAACTACCAACTAATTGATAGACCGTGATTGATTCATGATATTCATCTGGACACTCTTTATGGGTCCAAGAACACATTTTTTATCTTTTTGTAATAACTGACAGTTGCTTCACTTGAGGGTCTGCTTTGTGTTTTTGTTAACCAGCGATATTTTTAAATGGACTTGATGACATTTAAATCTCATTCACTAGTATAACTATTTTACCAATAAGTTAATAATTTTCTTGTAGCACGAGGGAAGTGTGAAAATGCTTATCAATTGCAGTATGGATTTGTCACGGAACGTCCCACACTCCGCTTGAGTGCTTCCGTCATATACCACTTCCTCCCAGTCTGTATACAGATATCAGATATTCCAACCTCTCTGAGCACAAGACAAGGCGACACTTGCTTGTTGCTAACATGAACTGTTTTTTTTTTTAGAATCAAAATTACAAGACTTTATATGCCGTTGGAACCTCCTCTAACAATACAACTGTAACCTAATTAACCTAATTAACATGAGCTAATTAACTAAAAAATTTACCCAGACCAGATGACAGACTTGTGGGCACCGAGCTTCACACAGTAGTATAAACACAATAGCTGGAGCTAATTACAATTAACAATACAAACAACAATCTCCCCCCTCCTCAGCCTAGTCATCAACAGTTCATCTCCTAGCCAGTGCTGGTGGCTAATGTGATCAGCTCACTCAATTAACATAAACACAGGTAGTTGGAGTTGATGACACCAGCATCTCCTCACAGGATGTGTCCCAACAGTATAATTCAGTCTTATCATTCTAATATGGCATATAAAGGGTTCCCAGAGTCTGAGTGTTTTGGGGGGACATGGAGCTGAATCCAAAGTAACACCAACCCCAGGGTCCCCAGGCATACAGCTCACAGAGAGCACCATTCCCCCAAATGCTAGGGCTCATAATCGGTGGGCAAGAGGCTTGCGTTCAGTCCCCTCCAATAGCCTCTGTCCCGGGTGAGTCTGTCACAGGATTGTATCCAGTTTATACTAAATCTAAACCTGATTTATCTCCTAATAAGACCTAGTTTACTTTTTAAAACTTAGGAAGGTATTCATGAAGGTATTCAGGGTTTAAACCTGTCACAATTTTGGGCAATTCATCTGAGCATGATGAGAAAAAATATATAGTTAGAGGTTACCATAAGGAAATATTGTGTCAAAATGCTTAGTAGGTACAGAGATTTAGACAGCTCAAGTTATATGCAAATCTCAATGTTCTGTAAACATTAACCACTTCCCGCCCGGTCTATGGCAAGATGACGCCGACAGGATCATATGATGTCCTCCCAGATTGCACCTTGGGATTGCGCCCCAGCAGTGCGATTTGTCGCAGGCTGCGTCCACCAGAAAAGCTAATATAAAGAGATGGCATTGTAAAGTAATAAGATTAAATGTGAAAAATACTAAAGTAGAGTTCAACTTATTGGTTCAGTGATGAGTATGTCCAATCTGGAATCACATAGTCACTGACCCTCAGAAACATGACTCTCAGTATCCTTGGTAGTTTTGATCTCAAATGAAAGCTCTAACTGTAAAATGCAACAGCTTTTTCTTGCTCTTGGCATGTGTTCCTCTTGCAGTACTTCCAGGGTCTGCATCTATTGATCCTGGGGCCTGGTCTGTCCTCTCTGTTGGTAGCATGTCGTGCGTCAGTTTGCAGCCTTTTGAGTATGGCCATTTGTGCACATAGGCGTACATGTGTTGGCATTCATCAATTAGTGTTCATTAGCATGCATTGGCTTGTGTCCCTGACACCGGTGTGCACAGAGGCCTATGGAGCATGTTTAAATGCCTTCCCTTATGATGCTGTGTTGTCTTCTTTCCAGGTATTTTGTCTTCTGTCCCCATTGTGAACTCAGCCCATTAATATTATCCTCCTGCCTGCCACCTACCCTGACCTTTGCCTGGACGTTGTATTCTCTCTTACCTACCTCAAATTCTGCTTTGACTTTTTATTATATCATATATCTGCACAGTGACCTTTTGGTGGGGCAATCCTGAGGATTTGTCTTGCAATAAAGTAGCAAGGGGACCTCTAGGGTCACTGACTCAACACTCGTTGGGTGCTCTGGTGCACCTTTGGTGAGGCCATGCCACCTGCCAGGGTTGTCAACCTTAAACGTGTCACAGAACTAACTTCATTGAAACAGAGAATCTAACGGGTGTGCTAAAGTAATTTTATTGAATTGTCCATATGACAAGGTTTCACAATGCAACAACCAGCATATCATTTAAAGTTAGGATTTGTTAGATACCTTTAACTATGTAAATATGTATAATTCTCTTAGATCTAGTGTGTCTTGTAAGCGTTCTGAACTTTGTAATAAAGGTTAGTTTGGTGTCTAATTGTTCTATTCTTATACTACAGTGTAACCATTTTTTAAGATTGGCTCTGAAAGTACACTTTTTTAATAAAAAAAAACTTCATGCACTCAGATGTGTATGGCTGCACTGCATACCAGACTATTGTGATGGAGCCATGTACAACAGTGCCTCATCAGAAGTCCTTTTAAAAACACTGCTAGTGGAGGCTTTATGATGCCTTGTATTCCTCTGAAGTACATTACAGTAGAATCATTCTGCATGTCACCTTGCATAAATGTCTACCACAGATATAAGGCTTAAAGCGGGGGTCCACCTATCTATCGTTTTTTTTTTTTTAAGTTCATTCACAAACTTTTCTTCTCAGCATTACATACTCACATATTGTGTGTAATATGTCCGCCTGTGTCAGATTTCGTTGGAAAGAATAACTTATATTATTCACTGCAGGTGGTTTCCATCTTCATTGTGGGCATTTGAAGCCCACAAGCATTTATTTCCTGGATGTGGTGAATGCTGTGCTCCCAGCATTCACCGCTCGTTCCCGCACATGCTCAGTGGCATCCTGGGAAGCCTGAGACTAGCTCCCAGGAGTCTGGGAGAGGCTAGAAACACGCCTACTCCCACGGGAGGAGAACCAGGAAGTGCAAAGAAGAATAGAAAAATAAAAGGTAATTACGGCGATTTAATTTTTTTTAAACGGCATGTCAGCATATAGGCAAGGAAGAGAATACATACAGATATTGTTCAAAATTTGGGTGGAACCCCGCTTTAAGATGAACTATTTTTGTTATGGACTTGAGAATTCTAGAGAAAATGAGGGTGTGCTAGTATTCAGTACTACTCCCTAATTCCCTTCACATTGTTTGTGGTTTGTCAGACCTCACTATCATCACAATTGCCCCCCTCACCTCTTAAACCTATATTGATTAATGAGCGGTTGGACCAATCTAAACTTATAATAATAGTGTGGGTAGTTGAATAAACTTTCTTTTATTTGTCCTTCTCTATAACTGATTGATGTGATTTTTACTTTATGCCTTGTTAATTGTATTGGAAGTTTAAAGTGCAATATGTAAGCACACAATGAGCTTGATTTTCTAAAACTGGAGAGTGCAAAATCTGGTGTACGGTAGCTGTGCATGGTAGACAGTCAGCTTTTAACTTTAGCTTATTCAATTAAGCTTTAACAAAAAAAAATGGCAGATGGCTTCTTTGCAGAGATGTTCCAGATTTTGCACACTCCAGTTTTAGGAGATCAACCCCAATATGTTCATATCTGTCACATACCTGTATATGGAGCCTGAGATGATGAGCATGGCCTCTTGCACAGTTTCCATCCAAGCAACCATGGATAAATACACAGGGACTGCAGGGGCAAAAGAACAGCAAAAGTGCCAAGGTGTAGCCACTGAGAACAGGAGCTTGAGAGCGCTGGTATCTGATGAGCAGAGGTAAAGCTGATGATGTGCTAAGGTGGCACCAAGTTCAGTGGATGGCATACTGGGGGATGTACACAGAACCAGGGTCAGGGACAGGCAGAGGTGAGCAACGACCTGGCAGCGAGGTACAGAAATACTTGGCAGAAGCGTGGTCAGTAGTCCAGGCTGGGCTTGGTAGCAGAGGCAGATGGCAGACATGAGTAGGTAAGCATAATCCAAGAGCAAGGTCAGAACAGAAGCTGAAGGTAACAGGATGACATATGCACATAGAGATTGGTTCACAGGGGAAGGCCGAAAGGACCAGTTCAGGATTCTGGTTTAAATAGGCTGCTTGTCAGCAGTGCACAAACATATGGGCAAATAAGCAATCTGCCTTCTATACTTATCCCCATGCACACACGCATTAGCCAAACAGCAAGTCCTGGTCCAAAGACTGGTACTATGTTCCAGACAAAATATAAATTCTAAATAACAATTATAGCGCATGGTTTTCACAACTCCTATTTGAAGAAGATTGATCACTGATCATAATTATTTATTTTTTAAGAGCAGTTGGTAACAGCTCCATTACTCTTGCCTGAAATCTCGGAAGTGTGTTACTTGCACAATCTTTAGAGGAAAATTAAGGGAAAAAAATTATAAAACTAATGCAGTCACCACATCTAAGGACTGGTAAGCTGCAATGCATTAAATGTTAGTTCTTGGGTTTAAATTTCAATTGTATTTCATGGTAGGATTTCATTAAAGTAGGCCTGTAGTGAGGGAGTTAAAATATGACTTAGATTAGCAACACTTTTGAAAATGCTAGTTGACTGGCTGTCCTTTTTATTAGTTTCTAAACATTCTTAGTCACTAACGTGCATAAGCTTTTGAATCAGGAGCTTATAAAGTAGAGGAGGGTTAAAAAAATCTTACCAGTCTGTATACCATTGGAGACATTTTTCTTTACTTCCTACCCTAGAGACACAATAAAGTTATAGGGAATCCACAGTCAGTTGTCCCCAAAACCGGTGTTCCCATAAATCTCCTCATAAATCTCAACAGTGTGGACAGACACAGCAATATCCTAACCCTTCCGCGCTCTATGCAAAACCTCAAGCAAAACCTTTACCTAGAGATGCATTTCACCTTTTGATGTGTTTACATGATATATGTGTATTCTGGGTCAGTAGGTAATGGTTAAATTCCTGTCAGTTTTATTTATTTTTTTTGGTCAACTGTGTCCCATTGAAGAGATTTTACTTCCTATGATGCAGACACAGGATGTCAGATGAATTCTCTTCAGTGAGGTAAATCTTTTTAGACAGTCACTGGAGTGAATGTCTGCATTCAAAGTTTTGCCTATATTCTTGTTTCAGTGAGAACTCCTTTTGACAACTTATATTCCTCCTTCAGGTAAATAAAATATTAATAAATGCATGGTATCATTATTGCTCACTATAATAATAATAATAATAATAATAATAATAATGCTACAGTGTACTCTGCCATCTCTTGCAAAAAAAAAAAATCATTTATTGCGCATAAATTCTACTCCCTAATCAAACATTTTTGCAAATGCAGTAAATGATTTTGTGTGGAATTTGCATTATTTTTTACCTGTTTGTTTCTTTTTTGGAAATTTATTTTCCTTCACCTGCACTCCTGATGGTGATGCCCCCACTACAGAGAGTACATTTTCACCGTTAGGGATAGAAAGAGCAATACAACTTAAAGATATTCTAATCTATTATCCAAAACTAAAAAAAAAACAAAAAAACACCTTATCTCTGACCCATATAATAAATTGGTTTTGTGGTCTGTGGTCAGGATGGACATCATTACTGTCTTACCCTTCTTTAAAAGCTAGCCTGTTTTTGAAATGTGGCTACTGTAGCCCGAATAAAGGCAAACATTCAGTAATATGTGTGCACAAGGCCTAAAGATGGAACAGATATGCATATCTAGATATTTTTTTTTTTTTTTTTTTTTTAGAAGTGATTCACATTATTTGTGTTACAATTTGAGTCTGTGTTGTACAGTTTCTCTGTGACAGACATATATATATATATATATATATATATATATATATATATATATATATATATATATATATATATATATTTAAGCTAAAATATGACATCTCGCCTATAAGGAGGGATCGACATATGTCAACACAGCCTTCGGTGACTTTCTAAAACAAGAGGAAAAGTGTCTGTGTTGCCTGTTTCAACATAGTAGACTTGTTTGTTTTTAACGTGCACTGGAAAAATGGCATTACTCATATGTAGCATGTATTGATGTATGACAGTATATTGTATATGGATGTATATTTAAGTTAGGTAGGCTTACATACACACTAATTTCTTTGAACAATTAAATGTTTGTGTAAGGAAAAAGCAAATTTAGTTGCAATTTAATTTTGTAGATTCATATTCTCACTATAATTGCTCATTAAAATGTTAGTTACACTGCGTGTCATGTTAAATTTTTCATGCACACAAGAAAACAGAATCACATTACAGTATTTAAAAATGTTCTTTAAGTTAAGTAAAAAAAAATGTGGAAAGAATAATTACAGAAGCACTGGAAAGAAACTAATAAGACTTCATTAATTCCAAGACTTTAAAACTGAGGGAGGTTTTTCTGGGTTGTATAATGTGTTTGTTATTAAAATTCACCATGCAATATTCCATTATTGAATTGTTAGTTATACATAAAAGTGGCTGAATGGAAAATGTTTGACTAAGATTGTAAATTTGCAAACTACAATGTAGGACTATGACCTTGAACGCATGAAATTGACATTGGTGTGTGTTTGTGATTTAAAGGAAAGCTAATAACATAGAAGCTTGTACAAGAGAAATGTATTTCAGATGAGCACTTCGATCGTAATGGGAAATGTTTGATTTGGAATTTCTAGCACGTAAATCATAGAGGGCTTTTTTTCCTTTATATTTACAAATGCACTTGAAAGTTGGGGAAAAAAGCAGAAATTATTATAATCTACTATAAAACATACCAAAGGCAGGTTTTACAATGTTCCATGTTATGTAATGAGAGAAAATACATAAATATATATTGGAAAAATAAACTCATTGGGTATCATTTCTGGTAAATTATACAGATAAAATGTATCTGCTGAGTTTTTCCAACAGTTCTCATTGTTATGAATGAGTATTTTGGAATGCTTTTTTACGTACATCAACCAAAGTAAAAGCAAGGAGAGCTTTGTATAACGGCATCTTATAAACTTCCTTACAAAGGTGTTTTGCAAGGTCAGATTTTTTATTTTTATTACTTGTAATCCATTTTTTTGTTGAATTTTAAAATGCCTCTGACCACAGTTGAAAAAGGTGATAGTCGGTTCTCTTCAAAAAATGATTAAATGTTAATTATTGTGTTCAGAAGTTCTGTAATCACTGTACACCATTGCTTTCTATGGCCAAATTAGGCATGGATTCGGTTCTCTAGTGTCAGATGAGGAAATGAATCGGCATAAGTATTATAAAAATCTGAAATGTAATGGGTTGTTTTTATAAATCAAATTTAAAAAATCTGAAATGTAATGGGTTGCTTTTATAAATCAAATTTTCATGATTTTTGTTACTTCTTTACATTGTTTTATACTTTTTTTTTTTTTTTTTTTTAATCCCTCACCAGCCTGGCATACCAACTGTACTGACTGCATTGCTCAAATGCCTTATATACGTTGGATTCAGTTTGTAAAACAGCAGTATGTAAGTTCACATTTGCAATGCTTTTAGTCCTTATTTAATAACTTTGTTAATGCTGAATTCCAGGTATGGCAGCTTTTACATATTTGCATTGGTTGAGCTTGGGCCAAGATAAGTTTGTAGGTACCGTACATGTGGGATCACCCTAGAAGCTGGAAATCCCTGTGTAGGCACAGTTACTGCGGTGCAGGTTTTTGGGTCCAATGCCAAGCAGCTACATTTATGCTTACTGGAAACAAGGTCATCCACTCAGCACAGGCACCATTTAGGGAACACTTTGCATTTTTCGACAAATGCAAAGTGTTCTCTGAGGGAACAAGGTGGAGATTGTGACATCGCTGCCTGGCCACTCCACCTTATCCAGTCAGAGAAAGCTTTGCATTCAATGAGAAAATGCAGAATGTTCCCTGAATGATGCCCATGCAGAGTGAACAACCTCCTTTGTTCACAATGATGCAGGGCAGTGGTTTGGCACAGGACCAAAAAGCTGGTGGAAATTACTGTAGTAGTGGTGCCTGTAGTAGCTGGACTATTGTAACTATGTAAAAATTGCCATACCAGGAATTCATCTTGAAAGACTTAAAAGCAATAATCAGCTTGAAACACAGATTGGAATGGTAAGACAGGATGTCAATCTAAACAAGCTGCTAGCAGGCTTTAGTAAGCTTCAGCACCACTTGAAACTTGGTTCAAGTCCACTAAGGCCTGCTAACAGCTTGTTTAAAGCCAGTACTTTAGATCTGTGTTATATATCCTCAGACTAGAGCTAAGGGTTGCTTTCAAAGCTTGTTGAAGGGGTTTTAAATGCTTTTCTAAAGCTTGCTGTACATAAGCTTTTATAAAAACTGGTATCTGTGTGTACCAGGCCTTAGGCTCCCTGTCATACTATTGCCACCTATGTTCCCTTCTTCACCCAGGAATCTCTTCAAGAGGGTGACCTAAATTAAAAAAAAAAAAATTAGCATTAGCCCACTATCTATGGATACTAGATTATTGTGCTATTCACGTCTACTTTAAGTGATCAGGAATTATTTCATATCCCTGCCCCAAGTAAATAAATCATATCAATAAAAAGCAACACTTCCAACCTCCCTATTTAGTAATATAGCACAAAACAATAGATAACACTCAGGTACCTTCTGTGCCCCCATCAACCAATCCACATCTCTAAGGTTCTTGTAAAAACCCTTTCAAGGGTTTCATTTGGGAGGCAAGCAACTTTGAAAATTCAATTCTATATTTACTTCTAATTAATATTCAATTCCAAGATTAAATCGAGGTAGTAAATACATTGTGGGAAAGTCTAAAGATTTGCACTTTTCTTATTCCATATTGCACACTTCCCCTATTATACACTTCCCCTATTACAGTCTAAATGCAATATTCATTAATTAATAAAGTATTTAGAGATTGGGAACTGGACCCTGGCTTTCTTCCATAATCACTGGGCCCAGCTATGAATGCTCTGTCTTATAAACACTGCAAGCTACAACACTGACATGGTAGTGCTTTGCGGGCAGGGCTCGTACAGTAACAGCTTATTAAGAATATATATAAGTAGTTTTGGAAAATGGTTTCTCTTAATGTGGTTAGCCCAGTTAGGGATGAGGTTTGAGTTCAGAGACAAATCATGTGGGTTTGAGAATCACAACACCAGCAAAGTTTTGTGCAATCTAGTCCGAAGACTTTTTCAGTTTCAACTTTTTTATTCCATTTTTAAAATAGTCAAAACGATATAATGTAATGCAAGAGTACAAAATGGCTCTGTCATAAACCATAAATAAGTTATCAACAATGGCATGCAAGGTAAGGAGTTAAGATCGGGATCCATGGAAGTCCATCAATGGGTACCGGGAACTGAGCTAAAGTGGTCATTTATGATGAGACCTGTATTGCAAAACATGTTTGGTAATATTCCAAAAAGAGGCCAATCAACCAATGGGCCTTAGTTCAATACTGTATGTTCGGTGGTGGGGTCAAGCAGGACTACACCCGCCCACCCTACCACAAAGGCAGGCTATGGCATAACAATGGAACTATAGCAAACACAGTGACAGCTGTCATCTAACACTAGACTTTAGACTTTATTTATCTTATTCTGAAAATATTATATACTTAAGCCAGGTACACACGAGCCGAATGTCGGGAGACATTGGCCGTTTAAAGAAAAACGGCTGACATTCGGCCCGTGTGTGTGTCGGTCTGTCGGACATGCATTCTGGAAAACCAGCAGCCGACCGACTCCTGACCAGTGCTCTCAGCCAGTGGCAGAGCACACTGATCAGAGTGTTCTGAAAGGCGGGCTGTTCCCCTTTCAAAACACAACAGCTCAGTGGAGGAGATTGCTGTACTTGCTTTGCCTAGTGAGTACAGAGGCTCCAACTGGAGCTGACCTTTTTTTCAGTAAAAAATCTATAGTGTGTTCAGAGAAATCAAATGTATTTGTAACATATTCTTTAAGATATATTGTCACATATAAAACCTAGGCAGCCCAGAGACTTGTTATGCTAAAATGTACTGTGTAGACTTTGAATTATGGATTAGATAAGCCAGCCCCTTCATTATACAAGGTAGTGGGCACAAAGTAGCCACAGTGTATTGGATGCTATGGAAGGAAAAATATAAGAAAATATGGCCAACTGCATAGTGAGAGATTAGGGTCAGTTGGGGAACTGTACTTTTATTCTGAATGCAATCTCTTTGGACTGTATGTGTGTTTTTTTTGTGGTTGATTGACATAAGCAGTCATTTTTGCTGTACCATCTATAGCAAACTATGTTGCAAGGCTTCGCTTTAACCACTTAAGAACCAGCCGCCGCAGTTATACTTCGGCAGGTTGGCTCCCCTGGGCAAAGCGCCGTAGCTGCACGTCTGCCACTTTAAGACCACTAGGGGGTGCGCACGCGCCGCCCCCTAGTGTTAACCCCTTCCCTGCCAATGACATTTATACAGTAATCTGTGGCCATTTTTAGCTCTGATCGCTGTATAAATGTCAATGGTCCCAAAAAAGTGTCAAAAGTGTCCGATCTGCCGCAATGTATTGCAAAAAATGGCCTGGTCATTAAGGGGGCAAATCCTTCCGGTCCTCAAGTGGTTAAAGAATTAGGTTTTGTCCTGCTTACTGGCCAATTTTATACCACTGCATTATCTGGAGTCTCTTAATAAGAACATGAAAGAAATTGCTCAGCAGCAGGACAGCTTTGCATCAATGTGAACAAGGACAGTCACAGCAAACTACTTGCCAATTTCTATCTGCCAATCAAAGTGGACTTATTGCCAACTGATGAAATAGCATGTGTCACTGGTAAAGCTACCAGAAAAGAAACTGTTTTTCAAACTGAAATGTATCAGATTGAGGGTTGCTGCTACTGCTGTATGTAAGCAACACTAACTGTAAGGCCCCTTTCACACTGGGGTGGCGTCGGCGGTAAAGCGTCGCTATTTTTTTAACGGTGCTTTACAGTCGTATTTGCGGAGGTATTTGGCCACTAGTGGGGTGCTTTTAACCTCGGCCGAAAAAGGGTTAAAACCACCCGCAAAGCGTTGCTGCATCAGCGCTTTGCCGGCGGTATAGCCGCGCTGCCCATTGATTTCAAGTGGCAGGAGCGGTATATACACCGCTCCTTTACCGCTCCAAAGATGCTGCTAGCAGGACTTTTTTTACCATCCTGCCAGCGCACCGCTCCAGTGTGAAAGTCCTCTGGCTTTCACACTGAAGAGACAGGAGCGCCTTTTTCAGGGTGCTTTGCAGGCGCTATTTTTAGCGCTGTAGCGCCTGCAAAGCACCCCAGTGTGAAAGGGGTCTAATAGGAAAAAAACCCCACAGTCATATGTGCACTGCCATTGTATGCACCCGCTGGTACTGTCTGTGAAAGTTAAATGGTACTTAACACTATATACAGCCCACACAAGCATGTTATTAAAATAAATTGTGTATTTGCAATGTTTCCCCCTAACCAACATCTCCCTGTTGTAAAATATTTGTTTATTTTATTTTTTGCTTTGGTACATGTCTCCAATAGCAGTACCCAGCTTCCCATGCCTTTTTTGATAGTAGTTTGCCTAAAATTTAGCAAGATTTGCCCCTCAGAGACTTCAGTGCGATTCACCTCTAAGTTCGAGTTCTACGAATATTGCGCAAGATTTGTCAAACCCTTTGCGAATTAAACCTGGGAGAATTCACTCTTCACTAGTCAACTCTTTTAATGCAGTAGGTCAATGCTACTATTCTTGCATAATGCACAGCATGCTTCCTTAGTCAATGTTGTGTATAAATACTCTGAAGTCCTATAAAATTATATATAAAAAGAGTATGCCTGAAACATTGGGAAACAAATCCACTATCTGTGGATTGCAACAATTAGTAGAAAAGATAACAAAGCACATAAATGTAGGCATGTACTTGGCACCTAGCCATGTGTAATGTCTTTCATAAAGAAGACACAGAGAAACATATAGACAGTGTTCATCGTTAAATGATGTGTATGATGGTCTCTAGCTTGTTTGAATTTGCATTATGTTTCATGGTAAGAACACGGGATCTTCTGCCAAATCTATGCTAGTAATTGGCTTGCAGGAGTTCAGTTCATAGTCTTTCACTGCTGTACACTGGAGACTCTCTTCTAGATAGTTGAAGAGAACAGAGAAAACAAGAACAGGTTGTTTAATGCTTCAGTAGCTTCTTTTCACAATAGGAGGTCATAGGAAAGCTTTGTGTGACTCTTTCCATCTGTTACCATTGGCTCACAGCTGGGAAATAGTAAACAAGGAGTGTTCTACAATGATGATCTGCTAGATTGAGAGCCTTTGTGAGCCAGGCACGACACAAACTATTTCTTTGAAATAAATTAACTATTATAGTGGTTGGGGTTCTGGATAGGATCTTATTTCAGTTCATAGAACAGTTTCTGTGCTTGATAACCAGTTTTGAAAAATTTGTAAAACCTTGTATAATTGTCAGCTTTGCCAGGATTGCATTTTTCTATGCCAATCTATCTCTAATATACATAGCTAATTAGTGTACTCAGGGGAGCGATTGTCCATGGGAGATCAGCACAATTAAATTAGCAATGTTATAGCTCTTACAAAGCAAGAGATCATAGTAAGTGCTCCTAAAAAAAAGACGTTATAACCCCCTACAGCCATTGCAGAAATAGGTCCATCCAACTATCTATGACTCGAAAATTAAAGTTTATATTTTTGCACACAAAATTGTTGAGATGCAAATTGGCTATTCACTTTGCAAGGGAAGTTGTACTGTGTAAAGGAACCCTGGAGCATGCTGAATGTGGTAACATTTATTGCCGCAAAGAGTACCCAATAATGTGCAAGGAAAATAAAAAACAGCATTTTTGCTTTCTCATGATTTGATTATGGAAGTCAGCAGAGGTTCACTTTATTTTCAAAGCTCTGGGGAGAATTCTTGCAAAGTGAGTAGTAGTGACTATCAACCCCAAAGTGTATGTGTGTGTGTGTGTAAGTGTATGTGTGTATAAGTATATATGTAGGTATATATATATATATATATATATATATATATATATATATATATATATATATATATATATATCTATAGATATATACAGAGCCTTGAAAAAGTATTCATACCCCTTTAAATGTTCCACATTTTATCATGTTACAACCAAAAATGTAAATATGTATTTTATTGGGATTTTATGTGATAGACCAACACAAAGTGCCACATAATTATGAAGTGGAAGGAAAATGACTGTTGGTTTTCAAAATGTTTTACAAATATCTGAAAAGTGTGGCATGCATTTCTATTCAATCCCCTTTACTTTGATACCCCTAACTGAAATCTAGTGGAACCAATTGCCTTCAGTTTCCTATTTAGTAAACAGAGTCCACCTGTGTGTAATTTAATCTCAGTATAAATACAGCTGTTCTGTGAAGCCCTCCAGAGGTTTGTTAGTATACCTTAATTAAACAGCATCATGAAGGCCAAGGAACACACCAGAGAGATCAGGGATGAAGTGGAGAGGTTTAAAGCAGGGTTAGGTTATAAAAAAATATACCAAGCTTTGAACATTTCACAGAGCACTGTTCAATCCATCATCCAAAAATGGAACGAGTATCGCACAACTGCAAGCATACCAGAGCATAATTCAAAGAGCCAAACGCCCATGGTAACTCTGGAGGAGCTGCAGAGGGCCACAGCTCAGGTGGATGGTCTGTCCACAGGACAACTATTGGTCATGCATGCCACAAATCTGGCCTTTATGGAAGAGCGGGAAGAAGAAAGCCATTGAAAGAAAGCCATAAGAAGTCCTGTTTGCAGGAATTGAATTTTTTGGCTTAAAAGCAAAACGCTGTGTGTGGTGAAAAATGAACACTGCACATCATCCTGAACACACCATCCCCACCGTGAAACATGGTGGTGGCAGCATCATGATGTAAGGGTGCTTTTATTCAGCAAGGACAGGGAAGCTGGTCAGAGTTGATGGGAAGATGGATGGAGCCAAATACAGGCCAAAGAAAAAAATCTGTTTCTGCAAAAGACTTGAGACGGGTTGGAGGTCCCCTTCCAGCAGGACAACGACCCTAAACCTACAGCCAGAGCTACAATGGGATGGTTTAGATCAAAGCATATTCATGTGTTAGAGATTGAGATATTTTGCAAAGCAGAATGGGCATAAATTTCACTCTCCAGATGTTCAAAGCTAGTAGAGATACCCAAAAAGACTTGCAGCTGTAATTGCGGCGAAAGGTGGTTCTACAAAGTATTGACTCGGGGGCTGAATACAAATGTACACCACACTTTTCAGATATTTATTTGTAAAAAAAATTGAAAATCATTTATCATTTTCTTTCCACGTCACAATTATGTGCCACTTTGTGTTGGTCTATCGCATAAAATCCCAATAAAATACATGTATGTTTTTGGTTGTAATATGACAAAATGTGGAACATTTCAAGGGGTATGAATACTTTTTCAAGACACTGTAGCTTTTTAGGTCCTCAGTAGGGATGCTGGTACTCTCTCTTGCATCCTAAGCACTGCTCTACCCACAAGCAGCACCCCCTTCATTAACCACATGCTGACCGCCGCACGCCGTTTTACGCTGGCAGAATGGCATGGGCAGGCAAAAGGGCGTACCCGTATGTCCCTTTGAAATCCCTGCCTAGCGGGAGTGTGCCCACGGTCCTGTGACCTCGATGTTTGCTGGCGGCCCGCGATTGTGGTAAAGAAAGGCAGAATGGGGAGATGCCTATGTAAACAAGGCATTTCCCTGTTCTGCCTAGCAACATGACAGGGATCTACTGATCCCTGTCATCTCGAGCAGTGATTTGTCACATTGTAGTAAGCCCACCACCCTACGGTTAGAACACACCTAGGGAACACACTTAACCCTTTGATCGCCTCCTAGTGTTTAACCCCTTCCCTGCCAGTGACATTTATACAGCAATCAGTGGCTATTTTTAGCTCTGATCGCTGTATAAATGTTAATAGTCTCAAAATAGTGTCAAAAGTGTCCGATCTGTCTGCCGCAATGTCACAGTCATGATAAAAATCACAGATCGCTGCCATTACTAGTTAAAAAAATAAATAATAATAAACATGCCATAACTCTATCCCCTATTTGTAGATGCTATAACTTGCGCAAACAAATCAATATACACTTATTGCATTTTTTTTTTTTTTTTTTTACCAAAAATATGTAGGAGAATACATATTGGCCTAAACTGTGGAAGAAATTTGTTGTTTTTTATATTTTTGGGGATGTTTATTATAGTAAAAAAATTGCTTTTTTTTCAAAATTGTCGCTCTTTTTTTGTTTATAGCGCAAAAAAAACCCCCGCAGAGGTAATCAAATACCAGCAAAAGAAAGCTCTATTTGTGGGAAAAAAAGGACTCAAATTTTGTTTGGGTACAACGTTGCATGACCGCGCAATTGTTAGCTAAAGCGACGCAGTGCCTAAATGAAAAAGAATGCTCTGGTCAGGAAGGGGGTAAATCCTTCCGGTGCAGAAGTGGTTAACCTCCTTGGCGGTATGATTATTTCGGATTTTAGGTGCTGAAAGCGGTACAATTATTTTGCATGGAAATTTGGCGTTTTATATTGTAGGCCTGTAATTCTTAACAATAACACACTTAAATCTGTCCACCAAGAGTCTAGTAGATATCCCGGGTATGATGAAGTTTGAAACACAAAAACATAAATTATAATATAATAAATAAATATAAATAATTCAAAAAAATAATAATATAATAATAATAAAATAAATTTCCCCACGATTCACTATCGCTCAATTCTGCAAGTGTTCTAATTTACTATTGCTGTTTTCTAGCTGATCTAAAGCCACTTTTGACATAAACGGACACTTTTTGGTTGCTATGGACAATCTCCAGTTTCCAGGCATTTCCAACTGCATGCAGGGCATTGAACAAAGCACTGGGGACAAAAGGGATGTGAAATAATTTCATACAGTACTGTAATCTGTAAGATTACAGTACTGTATGTGTTATGGTTTTTACATGTTTTTGAATTTGTCGCCAGGCTCTGCCCCGTGCGTCGCGACGCTCGCAGGGAACGGAACCTGGCACGGAGAGGCTTCGGGCAGAGGACAGAGCCCGCAGACACAGCGGGGGACATCGCAGGATCCTGGGGACAAGGTAAGTAGCCACACCAGGATCCTGCAATGTAATCCCGAGTGTGGCTCGGGGTTACCGCTAATGGGACTGAAATTTAACCCCGAGCCACACTCGGGATTACCATTAGGGAGGCTACAGAATAAGGAACCAAATTATTATGCAGGCTTTGATATAGCACTACATTGCAAAGTACTGCTCAGTATATGTAGTGCTTTGTTTTTTAAAATATATGTGAAAAAGCAAAAAAGAGTAATACTGTAAGAGAAAAGAGAAAAAGGACTTTGCTCACAAGACATTTTATAAAACATCCCCTTCACAATACAGCAGTGTGTGTGTGTGTGTGTATATATATGTATATATATATATATATATATATATATATATAAATAAAATGTTGATCATACAACATTAATCAGTGGCAACAATATAAATCTGTTATACATATACAATAAATGCAGTGGCCAGAATATAAAAAAAACCTGTACACTTTCCCTTTCACTCAATTTACGGAAAGTTCCATCAATTTGAAGAAAGTGTGTATTGGAAACAGGAGTGCTGCAACACATTTCAAATGTTAGTAAACTGTGTGTCTTTATAACTGGCAGTGATGGCAGGCAGGACACACAAATACGCGCGCACACACTAGCCCAGGTCTCTCACTTTCCCGCTCCCAGTTGTACACATGTTTTCATTCTAGCCGCTCGCCTCCCATTGGTTGACTCAGCTTCTACCCTAACTTTGGCTGGTCCTGCTGCTTGCTTCCCATTGGCTGACTGGCTTCTTCTCTACCATTGACTGGACCAGTTTCTCTCTGTGCTTTAACTCCAGAAGGCAAAGGTCAGATGTTGGGAGGTGCTGCCATGTTACAGCTGAAAAAATGCCCTATGCTAGTATTACTATTGCTGGAAAAATACTTGGGTGCAGTGTAATTTTTAAAATGGGTAGATAAGTCATGTATGCTATCATCTGCAGTCTAATTTCATGATGTGCATTCTCACTAGTATAGCATCTATCGAGTATAGCCTCTATCTGCCTGTCCATTTTCAAGATGTGCAGATGTTTTACCTTTTATCTTTTAAATGGTCACTGTAAATTTTGTGCTAAATTGTTAATTTTCTTGTACAATAATTCTCAGAGGTAAAAAGCAACCAATGGAAAAACACTATAGGCCAAGGTTGAAAATTTAAGATCATATCCAAATCCTTGCATTTAAGTAACAAAGCTAAGCCATGTTGGCTTACATTTTAGTGGCAATTCTGCCTAAGTTAAAGGGTTAAAACGTGAATTTTACAAAGGATGCTCAGAGCAGGGTCAAGAATCTGTCTAATGAAGATGAATGAAGAAAATTGCCCATGCTGGAGTCACGTGTGGGAGGAATTGCCCATGTTGTTTGAGAGTGTGATAGAATTTCACAGCTTCATTTATCAGTGTCATATTTGGACTTAAAGTGAGTCAGTATCTTTCTCATTTTCTTTCAGATGAATAGGTCAACTTTAATATTTATTTCAGTGGAAGAACATTTGTTTGATGTGTTTCTGTTAGAAAGGCGATAATAGGAAAGCACTCAAGAGAAACCTGAAGAACAGGGCAATATATTAGTTCTAAGTGCAGTCTAGAATAAATGCAGAGAAAGAAGACTGATTTGTTCAAAATTACATTTTATTTTATTTTTAATTCTGTAAGCACATTAGGAAAAAGGGTTAATTTGCATCATAAAATTATTCATAGATGGATGTAAGTTAAAGATGATTTGCAATACCATTACTGAAATACTTTATATTTTATTGTCCATAATAGAAAACTGCTCATAATACATACTTAAATGATTATAATAATAATGAGAGTTTTAGGAAGGAATTATAAGGTATTCTGTTCTTCCATGCACACATCTGTCTATCATAGATCGTAGCGTTAGAATTATTCATCAAATACAAATGGCAAGAAAAACAATACAAACACTAAACCAGAAATCTTGAAAAGTTCTGACTAGTGTAATAAATACATAATCCATACATAATATTTTTCTTCTTATACCTGTGACTGCGTGTTCTTTGTTACATATTGAATCCTATTCAGGGGGTTTCCCTTCCTTGTCGTCGTCTTTGTGGAACTGACACAAATAACCCATGTTTTAACAGTTTCGTATCATCATTACTTTAGTATGCATGCTTATAGTAACCTTAACTTTAAACTAAAGGTGTTTAACAGTTGCTTCTTTTGTCCCTATCTCACTATCCTTTTGCGTTTTTGCAAAAAGCAGGTGTTGCACCAAGTGCAGAGTTAAACAATCTATCCATATGTTTCTATAATTTAAATTAATTTGGTACAGTCATACTGTTAATCTTCAGTGGCTTGTTGATTGGCACTTCGCAGACATATTTCTGGATAGCTCCCAATACCATTTTCTGCAGTTTTTCTGGCAGTAGCAAAGAGCAACATTTTCACAAATTGGAATCTTGCACAGCTCTGGGAAAAGAGCCAAGATTTAAATTGGACAATAACCTCTGCTCTGTATATAGCTTCTATTCTTCAGCTGTGGCTTGAGCGATTTGTTTAATGCAGTTAGTCTAGTAGCATATAATAGACTGATATATGAGTCACTCCCTGGCAACGTGTGTTTCTTAAATTTATATAGATTGAACAACTGGTTTGCACCGTAACTTGGTCACTCAAACATGCAAACGGTAACAATTAACAGTTCCAAAACAAGCCAGAGATTGTGTATCCTAGATGATTGAGGAGATTTGCAGGACTCTGTTTTGGAAAAACTGTGTATTTTTATGATTTTTTTTTTCTTCTTTTGTTATTGCCATAAAAGTTTTTTTTCTTGGTCTTTATGTTCCTCATTCTGTGTGTTTACCTAAAACAAATGGATCCACTAAAACTGAAATGGAAGCATATTAAGGTTCAGTCATTTACAGCAGAGAATTTAACAAAAGCATACAAATCAGTTCTGTTTATTTGAATCTTTTGTGCAGGCTTCTGTGTTTACCTGAGGTTAATACATCAGGTTGATGTCACTTTTTAGGCTATGCACACTTACAGACCCATGTATAATGGCTCATTACAAATTCAAGGTATATTACTGCACCCACATTCGCATCCATTATGGTAAGCCAACCTATTCATTTTGAATGGGCTTCCACTGCAACACAACAAACATTTTAACACACTTCTATGCATTGTGCTTCACTGAAACATGTGCATTGTGGTGTGCTTGTAAAGTGCACTGAGGTGTCATTTAAAATGAATAACATTGCATCACACTGTAATTACTTTAATATACTACTGTGCACTGCAGTAAAGCACACGTTACTCCAATATAACCGTTCAATACATCAGACTCATACCAATACAGGCACATGAATAAAATGATTTGCATTCTAAAATTTTGTCCGTAACACCATGTGGTCATTTTGTGGCAGCCATTACTGTTGTGGAGCAGAACTTTTGGGTGACATTTCAAGCTGAACCCTATCTCTTGCACATATGGTTCTGTGGCTGATGTAAAAAGTGCACAGCGCCTTCATACATTGAAAAAAAATGTATGAACCACCAATCCTGCTTATAATAAAAAGAGAAACTGTTGATAAACTTGCCAGGTGATTTTTTTTTTTTTTTTTAGTGCACCTACCATATGACAGGCTTACATGCAATATTACCAGGCAATGAGGACTGGAGGGCACAAGGAGTTATAACAACTTGACACAAGAGTAGACAGGCCAAAGACTGCAGTACCATGTATAATCTGTATTTATATGTATGACGTTTGTGATTAGATGGGCAAGGGAAAGCCATATTGAAAAGTGAGATAAAATGTGCAAGTATACTTAAGCAGCTGACCCTACAAGTCTAAGGTTGATAAAATCCGAACAGTTATCCCTAGAAAATGTTTACTTTGTGTGCATCTTGATGGTTTCAGTAGCATGCAGCAAGCTACCTGCTAACCTGCTGCTCCTATCTGACAACTGTTTAAACACTGGACTGCCAGTCTTTCAATTATGGTATTTGCCAGTATGGATTGTGCAGTTACTAGTGTGTGTGTGTGGTAATTTCCAAAGATAGAACAAACACATATGTCATTTTCAAAACATAACATAATTACATGTATTCACGATAATCATTGGGTTCCGAAAAGATACATAGTGGCTGTCCCCAAAAGGCCAGACGGGTGGAAGAGGAGAGAGAAGGGGAAAAAAAGTGTGTGTGTGTGTGTGTGTATATGTATATATATACATACAGTTGTGTGAAAAGTGGTTGCCCCCTTTCTGATTGTTTTTTTTTTTTTTTTCACATATTTGTGACAAAAATTACTCAGATCAAACCAATTGTATTATTACACAAAGATAACCCAAGTAAATACAAATAGCGTTTTTTAAATGGTTTTATTTAAGAAGGCAAAAAATCTGTTCAAACCTGCCTATCTTTATGTGAAAAAAGTAATTGCCCCCTAAACCTAATAACTGGTTGTGCCACCCTTGGCGGGAACAACTACAATTAAGCGTTTGTGATAACTGGCATTGAGTCTTTTAGATTGTAGAGCAATTTTGGCCCACTCTTCTTTGCAGAATTGTTTTAATTCCGCCACATTGGAGGGTTTTGCAGCCTGAATGGCCTGTGTAAGGTCATAATACAGCATCTCAATTGGATTTAAGTCCAGGCTTTGACTAGGCCACTCCAAAACCTAAATTTTGCTTTGTTAGAACCATTTGGAGGTGGACTTGCTGTTGTGCTTCGGATCATTTTCCTGCTGCATAACCCAAGTGCACTTGAGCTTGAGGTCACAAACTGATGGCCGGACATTCTCCTTTAGGATTTTCTAGTAGAGCTCAGAATTCATGGTTCCACCAATTATGGTAAGTGGTCCAGGTCCTGAAGCTCCAAAGTAGCCCCAGACCATCGCGCTACCACCATCATGTCTGACTGTTGGCATGACGTTCTTGTTAGGAAATGCTGTATAAATTTTATGCCAGATGTAACGGAACGCACACCTTCCAACAAGTTACATTTCTGTCTCATAAGCAGGGCCAGATTAAGAACATCATGGGCCTGGTGCTGAAGATTTTGGTGGGGCTTTTTATAAAAAAAATAAATAAATACATAAAATTAGAATTTTTTTTAATTATAACAAATTAAAATAAATAGAGAGAGGGAGGATGAGAGAGGAGAGAGGGGTAAGAGGGGGAGGATGAGAGAGAGGATGCGGATTAGCGTGCATGGGAGTGACATCAATGCAGCCAAGGCAAGTGACCGAAGCCGATAAACCGGAAAGAAGCACTGGAGGGCTCACAGCTAACAAGTAAGGTACGTGTACCATAATGTGCTAAAATGCTGTGCATACTAGTACATTATGGCATAACCTACCTCAGGGCTTCTAAAAAGTAGTCATTTTAGTGAAGTTTACTACCGCTTTAATATCACAGGAGCCTTTCATAGGGCCCCCTACTGACCCGGTGGCCCTTGGGCTGTGCCCAAGTGCATAGTTGCCAACGTTTCAAAAATATTTTCAGGTACACTTTTTTTTTTACCAGTGGTACATTTAGAGTAGCTGACATGTTCATGTTCCCCTATGTTCCTCTATGTATCACAATAGTAATCACAGAATTAAATGAGTACTAATAATGGGCAGAACAAATATGAGGACTGAGAAGATTTCCTTTAGTTGAACTAACAAAAGTGTGCCCATTCTAGAGCTGGATATTCAAATTTACAAGTATGCCACGTGATTTACAGAGGGGGATAAGAATACATTAATAGGTACCATCATCCTGGATGTAAATAAGACCGGGAAGTAAGGTTGAAAGAGGGACCAAAGCAAGGACCTCTCCAATCGGGTCCTGCCTCTTTCACAAGAAAAAAAGGACTATTGCGGTACCATAAAGAAAAAACTTTGTTTAAAAACTGTATAAGTTTATTTCGAAAAGTAATAAAAAAGTCCTACAGGGGACATATATTGTACATGTTCATGATTTAACATACATAGACAATAGTGATTGTTTACAGCATTGTTGATACTAAGTTGGTACAGCCAATGTCCACACAGGTACATGGACAGAGGTTAAATAGTGTGATACTTGCAGACGTGACCTCTACGGTTTCGCGGTCACAGCCGCTTCTTCAGGAGGCGTCTGATAGTATGGTCTATAAGGATGAAAAGCAGTATGGTATCAACATAACAAACAAAGTACATAAGTAGTGTTAAGAAGGTACATAATTGATATTGGAGAACATATTTAAAATTTAAAGTTTAGAAATTGCACTCACCAAACTATATATAGTCCTTTTTTTCTTGTGAAAGAGGCAGGACCCGATTGGAAAGGTCCTTGCTTTGGTCCCTCTTTCAACCTTACTTTCCAGAGCTGGATATTCAATATAATTTTAAAGAACTGTTTTTGTGGGTACGAGACATAGGGGAGGAGTATGGATGTATGAAAGAGTGAAGTATGTGCAGGTGAGGGAGGGGGAATGTGGAGGGTATAATGTACTGGAGAGGAGTATGCAGGGTATGACAGTGGGCAGTATACACAGCAGAGGATTGCGGAGGGTATGATAGGGGCAGTATGTACAGGAGAGGAGTGTGGAAGGTATTCATCCACTCCCTGTACTTGTATAAAGGCAGTCATACACTATGCAATTTGATTATACAATCTCTGTGCAATTTGCTTTAAATTTTCCAAAATTATGGAATAGGAGGACACCTGAACAATCTATCAGGCATACCCTTACACTACATAGCTGATGGTAGATTTAAGGGAAATTGTTCAAACAGATTGTACAGAAAGTGAGTGAAAATAAAATAAGGTGGTATGGTAATAAGGAAAGTGTGATCCAGAGTGGTGAACAAGCCATATCACACCCTCTTTTGTGATGCAGCAAGCCAGTGCCACTGCGATATGATCTATGGGAAGTGATGCAAGCAGAAAACTTTTTTTTTTTTTGAACAGATGAAACTTTAAAGCTACTATAAATGAGGTAAGTGAGAGATGAGCACATTGGACTAGCTTGGCCACAAATGACAAGAATTTAAAAGGTGAACTCAACCTTTAAAAACTCAATAAAGTCATGCTTTGAGTGTTGAACAGTTAATGACTTTAACCTCCTCAGCGGTATTCCCGTGTTTGGCTCGGGGGGAAATTTTCACTACCAAAAGCAGTAACCCCAAGCCACACTCGGAATTGCATTGCAGGATCCAGGCAAAGTTACTTACCTTGTTCCTGCAATGTCTCCCTGCTGTGTGTGCAGGCTGTGTCCTCCGCTTGATTCATCACTGTGTCGGGCTCCGTTCCCTGCAAGCATTGCGACGCATGGGAATGGAGCCCGGTGCCAAATTCAAAAAGTGCAAAAAGCATAATACATACAGCACACTGTAATCTTACAGATTATATTACTGTATCAAATTTCACCTCCCTTTTGTCCCTAATGCGTTATTCCAGTACCCTGCATGCAGTTTTTTATTATATATACTGTTGTTTCTGCCTGGAAACTTGAGATTGTCCATGGCAACCAACAAGTGTCCCTTTACGTCAAAATTGGTTTTAGACCAGCTAGAAAACAGCGATAGTAAATTAGAATCACTTGTGGAATTGAGCGATAGGGATTCGTGGGGAAATTTGTCATCAAACACTGAAATTAACGACAGCGACAATTCTGCAACTGAGCAAATTTCAGTGTTTTTGATATCATTACATTATTGAATACATTTTATTATTATTATTATTATTTATTATATTATAATTTTATGATTTTGTGTTTCAAACTTTATTATACCGGGATGTCTACTAGACTCTTGTTTGGATAGATTTAAGTGTTTTATTCTTAAGAATTACAGGCCTACAATATAAAACGCCAAATTTTAATGCAAAACAATGTACTGCTTTAAGCATCAAAAATCAGACCTAATCATACCTCCAGGGAGGTTAATGCTCATGCTGGAAAGAGCTTATTTACATGCTGCAGTAACACTGTTAACACCAGGGATCTTCAAACTACGGCCCTCCAGCTGTTGAGGAACTACACATCCAATGAGGCATTGTAAAACTCTGAGATTCACAGATATAACTAGGCATGATGGGAATTGTAGTTGCAGAACAACTGGAGTGCCATAGTTTGATGACCCCTGGTTAACACTCTTGTTTGGCTTTCATTGTACTGTTCCCTAACATGTTGGTCAAGTCACAATATATAGAATTTGGAGGGGGCGGTGATCTAATATATTGTAGGATCCAGCCAATGGCCGAGAAAATCTACTAATTAGGAGTAAGTTACAAGTATTGTCAGGTTTTCAGTCTTCTTCCAGCCACATTATTTTGGCAGGGCCCATTTTACTTTGTCAATGCATTTTTTACTTTTTTCTGTTTTGGTACTCTGCATGTGTAATTTTTATCAGTCCTATCCATATAATACTAAGCTGGCTCAAATTAATTTCAAACACTCTCAAAGGACAAGATGGTATAAAGACCCCAGCTATTAAAGAGGAGCTCCACCTAAAAAAAATATTAAAAGCCAGCAGCTACAAATACTGTAGCTGCTGACTTTTAATAAATGGACACTTACCTGTCCCAGGGTCCAGCGATGTCGGCAGCCAAAGCCGTCGATCGCTTGTCTCTCGGCTGCCCCGCCGCCATCCTCGGTCAGGGAATCAGGAAGTGAAGCATTGCAGCTTCACTGCCCGGTTCCCTACTGCACATGTGCGAGTTGCGCTGTGCATCTTCACTGGTCCCCGTTGTGTTCCAGGAACTGTGTGTTAGGAACACAACAGGGGGGGCGGGTATCTTCGGCTATTCTCCGGCTATCTAAGCCCGGAAGTGGGTGCAGATACCTGTATTAGACAGGTATTTGCACCCCCCTGAAAGGTGCCAATTGTGGCACCGGAGGGGGGAGGAATAAAAAGGCGGTAGTTCTACTTTAGGGTGGAACTCTGCTTTAAGGTATCGCACACTGAATGTTTGTAGATAAATGAGACTCCACTATTTACACACATTTTTACATTTGGATTGAGTTCTTCTTGGGACATAATTAACGCATCCTCTAACTTGCATGAAAGCTTGCCAAATGTATAATGGCAACAAACATAAGTGTTTTTTCATTTGTGGCAATCTTAAATATTTTTAAAATGTTGGGTAATTTACTCTATAGTTACTTACGTGATACCATCATTATCCTCTAATGGGATTTTAAGAGCAACCAAAAACAATATTTTTTTTTAATGTTTTTCTTGTTTTTGGTTGCACTTAAGATCCCATTAGAGGATAATGATTGTATTATATGTGAAACAGGGATGGTGGCAACTTGACACCAACAGCTAACTTTCATTTGATAGTATTGTAAAATAGCTTAAACACAGTCCATTGTTTACATTTTAATATAACTTAAATCTATACAAACCTTGGCAATTAAAACTCATCATGTGATGAAAAATGCATAAGCAGAGGTTACCTTTTATGAAAACACATCTGTCCAATCTTTGGATTCTGAGTCATTTGGCTCACAAACGTGGTCTTTGAAAAACAGCAATAAAACAAGACCTGTGTGTAGCACTGCAAAGTAGGGAGAAAAGCTTGTATACATAATAAGAAAATAGAGTATGGCTCTCCTTATGTTATATGCATATGTTATACACCGAAACAAGGTTTCCTAAACATTAAACCTATTTATATGCTTTTTTTACAGTTTTATCTAAAAAAAAATGCAACAACTGCATTTAAAGTGTATATACACCCTAACAACAAACTTCCATTATTTGATTCTTTTGACCTGGTAAATTGACCATTAAAAGCATTTTGTTATATCGGTGCAAAAAAATACCTGTTGATCTTTCCAGAAATCTGGTGAGCTGACCCACTAGTCCTCCCTGCCTCTGCTGGCTTTTATCAGTTAGTGTTGTTCTAAGCTATCTCTGTGGACTATAAAACGCTCCCCATTAAATTACAGAGATGAGTAGAGGGGTAGGTGTGCTGTAGGCCTAACACAATTCCTGTCCTAGAGAAACAATGTTGCTTTTCCACAAAAAGGGGATGGCATGCAAGTGTCGTCACCCTTGGAAGTGTGTTACTGGCAGGATCACCAGGTGAAAATAAAGGATAAAAACAAATGCTGCCAGCTCATCTAAGCACTGGTAAGATGCCATATATAATATTTTTTTGTTCTTGGATTTCAGTATAAAAGCTTTATTAGTATTGTATAGATTTTACTCATGGGTTGGAAGTCTGTGGGGCCACCTACTAGTCGCTCCTGGGTGGAACACATGGGACAAACCCTCATAAGGGAAAAGTATATATATCAACACAGAGGGTGCCCTACCAGGTTTGAACGAATTTGGTCCAAATGGCTAGACACACCAGGTCTAAGCCCGAGAGAGCTAGTGATGTCCAGGCTCCTACAATCTCTTTGAATGGGACGAGGGGATGCAGGACAGTATATATAATATAAACTGTGCGGGCGGGGGGGTGGAGAAGTGAAAAGGTGAATTTCTGTTGGCAGGAGAAATGCAGTGGGCTGGATAGCCAAGTTGAAACAAACACTGTATGTATGAACATGAACAGAATATGTTATAACAAATTATCTGTAATTGCAAACTGAGTGCCGACTATTGTTGGATAATATGTGAATGTTCAATAAAACCTTTTTTGATTTAAAAAAAGAATACAAACTGTATCCTACACTATTGGCACACTGTACTTTGTATAATTAGATTTGGATTTTGTAGAAATAGATCTGTTGTCTGAAAACTGTAATTTTAACAGGTTTAGACAGAAATTGCACTGTTGTTTGAGTACTATTTTATAAAGAAGAAAATAAACCGTTTTATCTGGATACGTCGTTGGATATCCCTAAAGGAGAACAAATAACATGCACACTCAATTTAAATAACCTATAGATTTTAGATAATCATTGCCCTGTCCTCCAATCATATGTCAACACACAGAAGGGAAATATAATTAACACATTTAGAGACCTAATAGATTATCAACACAAACTTTGTGTTGCATAGGCCTAAAAAGCTTACTTTTAAACCCTGTGGATTTGTCACTTAATGATAAATACATTTTGTATTTCCTAGTGTTAGTTACTTGTATACAGTGTAAGAAACCAAAAGTCCAAACCTGTTAACTCCTATCATGGGATTTAAATCAAATCCCTATGTCTTGCTGCACACAGCTGATACCAGAAGATGTTTAAAAATTAATTATGTCAATCCTGAGTCAGCTATAATAAAATTACTTTCTATGTGAATACAGAGGGGCTTGAAATTAGATGGTAAAGGTATTCATAAAAAAATGTGTGTACCAAATAAAACTGGAGGAATGTATTAGAAATGTTCTCTTACAAATCTGCAACATTGCTGGACAGGTTGCATTGTAAGTGTATTTTTATATAGATCAGGTATTGTACTGAACCAGTTTATTATGTATACACACATAGAAATTCCTTGTTTATTCTTTCAGCCAAAGAATCTATTAAACATTTTGACAGGATCGGGTAAAAAAAGGAATGCTTTTTATATGCTTTAGACCTTCTAAGGGATTGAGGTTAAGGAAAATGGCTATTTGGCAGTTTCAAATTTTTAGCCAATAGCCTATGTGCCAACCTTCCAGATAATCAATATAGCTTGCCTATGTATACATACTGTCTGTATATAAGTGCCGTATGCAAACAAATCGTTTTTGATAGATTGTGCTCTAACATACAGTAAAGATTTATGGTCATAAATGATAACTTGGAAAAGACAGTGGCATTTATTATATTACTGCATCAAATTAGAATAAATTGACAAAAGGTCTTTTACCGTTGTGACTTATTTCCTTTAGTAGGTGCTAGAGCTGCACAATTAATTGTTAAAAGATCCTGATCTCGATTCAACCCCCTTTATGATGCTAATCAGCTGTTTCTGCAGTTCTATGTAAACAGTGCAGAGCAAAGCTGTCAAAAAAAAAAAAAGCTGACAAATGTTTATCAACATTCCACAGCGCTGAGAGATAAAGTGATACAATGTATCTCTCACTTCTTTTAGATGAAAGGAATGAACTTCGGATGGTAGAAGAGGGCAGTTTACCCACTTAAAGACCAAACCTTTTTCTGACATTTGTTGATTACAAGTTCAAATCCATATTTTTTGCTAGAAATTACTTAGAACCCCCAAATATTATATATATATATATATTTTTAGTAGAGACCCTAGAGAATAAAATGGTGGATGTTGCAATATTTTAGGTCACACTGTATTTTCGCAGCGGTCTTTCGAGTGCAATTTTTTGGGGAAAAAATACACTTCAATGAATTAAAAAAAAACTAAACAGTAAAATTAGCCCAATTTTTTGTATAATGTGAAAGATGTTGTTACACCACGAGAATCGTGATCTTTATTGTAAGCAAAAAAATTGTGATTCTCATTTTACCCAGAATCGTGCAGCTCTAGTAGGTGCTACTGTTGAGGAATTATTGAATCGTATATTGAATCCCTTCCTGAAACCTCTTTGTGGTAAATTCCTACATTCAAATCTATCATTGTATAGGAGGTCTAGTGATGGAAAACTATGTGAATGAAAAATAGCCAGTTACTCATCCTCTTTGTGGATAAATGCATACTGAATAGGCTTATTGTGAACCTCCTTGTTTAGGGCTTTCTATAGAAAATGCATTTTTTAGTGACTGAAAAAATTACGGAGTGGGTCCCTGGAAGGGAAAAAAAACCACTAAAGTTAACTGCAGGATGTCCAATGTTTGTTATGGCCATGTGCATCTATAATGGAGGACAGTTTTCTTTAAGCCTCCGTTTATCTCAATCAAGACCTCTCAAGGGAACAAAGATTCATAAACCTGTCCCAATTGCTGTTTATTTATCCATGAAATACACGATGCCAACATCATCTGCTATGAACACTACTCAGCTTACAGGTTTTATTGACACCTGAAGGACTCCAAGATGTTGATAAATAAGATTCCTTTGGTCTGATGAGACCAAGATAGTACTTTTTGGCCTTAATTCTAAACGGTATGTGTGGAGAAAACCAGGCACTGCTCATCACCTGTCCAATACAGTCCCAACAGTGAAGCATGGTGGTGGCAGCATCATGCTGTGAGGGTGTTTTTCAGCTGCAGGGACAGGACGACTGGTTGCAATCGAGGGAAAGATGAATGTGGCCAAGTACAGAAATATCCTGGACGAAAACCTTCTCCAGAGTACTCAGGACCTGGGCCGAAGGTTTACCTTCCAACAAGACAATGACCCTAAGCACACGGCTAAAATAACGAAGGAGTGGCTTCATAACAACTCAGTGACTGATCTTGAATGGCCCAGCCAGAGCACTGACTTAAACCCAATTGAGCATCTCTGGAGAGACCTAAAAATGGCTGTCCACCAACGTTTATCATCCAACCTGACAGAACTGGAGAGGATCTGCAAGGAGGAATGGCAGAGGATCCCCAAATCCAAGTGTGAAAAACTTCTTGCATCTTTCCCAAAAAGACTCATGGCTGTATTAGATCAGAAGGGTGCTTCTACTAAATACTGAGCAAAGGGTCTGAATACTTAGGACCATGTGATATTTCAGTTATTCTTTTTTAATAAATCTGCAAAAATGTCAACAAGTCTGTGTTTTTCTGTCAGTATGGGGTGCTGTGTGTACATTAATGAGAAAAAAATGAAATGATTTTAGCAAATGGCTGCAATATAACAAAGAGTGAAAAATTTAAGGGGGTATGAATACTTTCCGTCCCCACTGTATAATACTAATCAAATCCCATGTCCCATACCCACTATAAACCCAAGCCAGTCTATAATAATTTATTGAATATTTTATTGTATGTTTTAATCAGGCAACAGCAGAATGAGTTAGTATTCTCATCTTTTAATTAGTAAGAGCATTGTTTGTAATGCCCCACATTCACATGAATTCCCACCATTTCAACTAAACCTAGCACTCGTTGCTAATTCAATTTGTCATTTCAATTGCCATTCTGTTGAAATGCCAATTAAAAAAAAAAAAAAAAAAAAGATGGTCTCTAATAACCCTTTCATGACTAAGCCTATTTTTGAAATTTGGTGTTTACAAGTTAAAATCCGTATATTTTGCTAGAAAATGACTTAGAACCCCCAAACATTATATATATATTTTTTAGCAGAGAATCTAGAGAATAAAATGGCAATTGTTGCAATATTTTTTATCACACGGTATTTGTGCAGCGGTGTTTTAAACGCAAATTTTTGGAAAAGTGACACTTTCATGAATTTTAAAAAATCCAAACAGTAAAGTTACCCCAATTTTTTTGTATAATGTGAAAGATGTTACGCCGAGTAAATAGATACCAAACATGTCACCCTTTATAATTGCACGCACTCGTGGAATGGCGACGAACTACGGTAATTAATTTCCATAGGCGACGCTTTAAAAAAATTTTACGGTTACCAGGTTTGAGCTACAGAGGAGGTCTAGGGCTAGAATTATTGCTCTCGCTCTGACGATCGCGGCAATACCTCACATGTGTGGTTTGAACACCGTTTACATATGCAGGCGCTACTTCCGTATGCGTTTTCTTCGCTGCGCGAGCTCACGGGGACAGGGGCACTTAAAAATTTTTTTTTTTTTTTTTATTTATTTTATTTATTTTTGTACTTTATAAATTGTGTTTAAATTTTTTTTTTTTTTTTTTTTACTTTTATTGCTGTCACAAGCAATGTAAACATCCCTTGTGACAGTAATAGGTGGTGACAGGTACTCTTTATGGAGGGATCGGGGGTCTAAAAGACCCCCCATACCTCCTTTACACTTCAAAGTATTCAGATCGCCGAAAACGGCGATTCTGAATACTGTGTACTTTTTTAAATTCGGCGCCATTGGCAGCCGAGTAAACGGGAAGTGACGTCATGACGTCGCTTCCGCGTTTACAACGAGAAGGCTGGAATGAAGCCGCTCGCAGCTTCGTTCCAGCCCGCCCCCAGCCGCTGAAGGCAGCCGAATGGACACCGGGCCTCCCGATCGCACGGGAGGCCCGGTAACAGCGGCGGGAGGGGGGGATGTCCCCTCCCGCTCCTCCGGTATAACAACCGAGCGGCTTTTAGCCGCATCGGTTGTTATACACGGGTAGCCGATTGCCCGCTGTAAACAACGGTACCTGCAGCTGCGGGCATCATCCCGGTATAACCCCGGAAAGCCGAGTACGCATATCTGCGTACGGTCGGCGGGAAGGGGATAATTGACCTCATCATAATGTATTATTTATTAATTTCATTAATTAAGTTTAGTGGACATTATTATGCCAAATGTTATTGGGATTTAATTATTAATATTGTTAAATACATTTGTAATAGAGATACATGTTTACTTAGCCATGATTTTTTAATTTTATAATATCTATTGATGACCTTTGCATGGCTTGTGTTCAATAGAAAATTTGGATAGAAATAGTGTTTGTCTTGTTATGTCTTTAAGATTTTTAGTATATAATTAAGCCATTTGCTTCTAGAATATCACTTTAAGGAAAAATATGCTTACCAGGTCATTCAGTCCTGAACCTAAAGGTGAATCTCGCTATCAGGATTGGGGAGGGGGGGTGAATCCCGTAAATTCTGGCCATTATAGGACTAATAAGCAAACTGCTGTCAACCGCCATGGAAAGGGAATTTGGAAGGGGTTTGCGAGAGATGAAGATGCAGCACAGATGACCAGTATCAGAGCAGGTCCTGCTGGGATGGTATGATTCTATCTGCTGCGAACTCTAGAAGGAAATGCTAACCTGTGAGCAGCACCACCAGGGAAAAGTTCTCCCCTCCATCCAGGAAAGGTACTGGTCACAGTATGGATTGTGGGTGCTGTTTTTGGGAGAAAAAACGCACAAGAAGCAGACAGCTGAGTTAAGCAGGCTGTTTTGGGCAGAGATGCAGCTGGATGAGAGCTACAGAGCCCTCCAGTGGCATGTATACCAAGCATGCCCTTGGATAGCGGATGACAGCCCAATGGAAGGCTTGGCTACGGTGGCCTGGGACTGTTATATGTGAAGCTGACAGGGGACCCTAACTTTGGAAGTGATTTGGAGTGGCGGTTGGATGTAATCTTGGATTTCAGAGAAGAGATACTGAACATCTCGGAAGTGCACTGGGCACTGGAAGATATAGCGTTTCTGGCCATTCAGGAATGGGAGCTGGAGATTGCCTACAGATGGCTGCTAGACTCTGCTCAGTGCCAGGGCTGGGCTCCCTTTGCCTGGGACTATCAGGACGTATCAGCAGACAGCTCTGAAATCCTGGCTGAAGAGTTAAAAATGTGCTTTGCCCACCTGCCCCCACAGCTATGGATGCGGAGGTCTTATGGCAGATGCAGCAAGTGCTGACTGACCTTGACGAACCTGTTTCTGCACAAGATGAGGTTGGATGGAGGAATGCGCCAGCAGCATGCCAGAGAATCCGCAGTGGAAAATCCGGAGATTGCCATCCCCAAAGCCGAAGTGCTGACAACAGGGCAGAGCTCTGCTGACCTCTGCCTAGCACCGATAGCATCTTCTGGGTTCCACGGACAGGAGATGGTGAACCTCTATCCCCACACATCAGTTGCAGAGACAGGGAATTTGATAGACTTTTCTGCTGAAGAAGAACAACTTGGTGAGCCTCCAGCAGAAGAGCTGGCATCAGGGCCAAACTTCAATGAGCTCTGCCAAGCACCAACAGCAGCAACTGCGGAGTTACAAGAGACTCTTCCAGCTAAAATGCTGGTCACCGGACAGAGGGTCCAAGACCTCTACCCCACACCTGTGGCAGTTCCAGGGGCCCATGGTGAGAAGGTGACGATCACCCCCCAACAGTTAGCCGGAGTGGATGATGTGGGGTCCTCAGCTGAAGTACTGACAGGGCAAAATGCTACTGTCCTCTGCACACAACTGCAGCTTAAGCTGATATCAGTGGATGGGACTTTGGTCTCCACTGATGCAACCCCAGAAAATGGTGCCGCACTGAGACAGGCGGATGTCAGCCATGCTTTGCAAGCACTGGGGGATTGTCGCCTACCAAAAGTTGATGGGACTTCAGTCTCCACTTGTATACCGCAGGGATGCTGGGCAGTCGGCTCAGACTCCCAACAGCATGACAGAATGAACCCAGTCATCCTGTCTTCTCTCCAGCGGCTGAAAAGACTCCAGGGAGAAGGGCCAGTCCACGCCTCTCCCCAGCGGTGGATATGTTCTCTGAGAGAGGCAGAGTTTAGCTGGGTGAGTAATGCTATGGTTGGGACAGTTTTATTTGGGGTAATGTGTGGATACCAGCATTTGGGGACTGGAACTACTGACTAACTTTGGAGTCAACCCATATGGGGTCTCCTCCTGTGTTAGTCGGCTGACGAAAGGGGAGAGATGTGATGGGAGTCACTTTGGGTGGGGGGCCTGTGGAACCCAGAATCCCTTGGGGAGGTTGGGAAACCCTTGTTTCAGCTCCCCATGCACCTCCTATGTCTAAGTCACCCTGTATCCCTATTAAGAGCACAGGGTGACGGAGAAATACAGTCTGATCTGTACTAATCGGATATATATAGTCTATTGTCTTATACTGTTGTGTACTCTTTGCTGGGTCATTTGGGTTGTGGCTGTATTGTATTGTTCTATTATGTCTGCCTTGGATATTATGGGATGTGTAAGTGTGTTTGCTGTGAGGAGGGAGGGGGATTCCTCCAACAGCTCTGCCTGCTTATTGGACAGTCTACCCCGCCTGGAATGCAAAGTGGGGATTGTACCGAGTATTACCTGGGTTTTCAATAATACAGTTCATGGTGAGCAGCCAAATGAGTATTGCCTTGTTTAGTGGTTGTCAGAGGTTGGAATATCTGATATCTATATTCAGACTGGGAAGAAGCTGTGTGCTGATGGAGGCACTCAAGCGGAGTGTGACAGGATCTGTTACAGGAATGCTTTCTGTCTCACATCCACCTTTCCTTGAACTATAGTGGGCCCTATGTGTTCGCCCTCCTCTAGTGATGACAGTTCCCCACTCTCCTCCTTCATCTTCTCCTTTACCACTTCCATGTGCAACATTTTCCTTCTTTGCCCTTTGGGTGGCCAGTGATGATACAACTTTTGCACATGCACACTGGATTTGCATTATTAAAATAACTGACTTCACTTTCCACTTGGAACGTACACTGTATGTTTGCCAAAAGCAGTGTACATTAAAAAGAAATTTGCTAGGATAAAAGGAGCATAGTTGCCAGAATAGCCTCCCCGTAATCAAAAAATCTACCCACTAGCAACTTTATTTTCAGCTTCGGTTCTGCTTTGTGTCTGGGGATTGGATCAGTATTCTTTTACATTAATAAAGTAGATGTTATTGCACATGTAAGCACCAAGTACGGAATTGGTTTACTGCAACTTTGATAAAAGAACATAACAAACCCATTTTAATGGATTGCTGTGTTTCCATATGGTTGTTCATGGTCAATATCTTACAAAATTTTAGTATATTAATGAATATAAGTCCACAGATAGAGAAGGCAAGGTGTTGTAAAAAGTAATACCATTTAGTAGTTTGGTTCCACTCTCCCGACACTCCTCTGCAGCTATTGAATCAGATTGCAACGTCTGATGGTTCGGTCATCCAATGCTCTGGGATTAGAACTTCAGCTATGTGCCGTTCTAACCCAGTTGTGTAGCTCAGAACAAACACCAGGCAGGCTGTATGTAAGTTCAAACAGGAATCTATCTTTATTGACAAAATACAGGCTTTTATACACTCAAACTGGAAGTGCAGACCTCCTGCTCATATTACTCTAACAATACAGCTGTAACCTAATTAACATGAGCTAATTAACTAATCCCTTTAGACAGCCTAGATGACTCAGACATGACCGTTAGGCCAGACTGGCCGTCTTGTAGTTCAGAAAATCCAGTCAACATTATCACAATCAACATAGACTCTTCTTCACACATTAGCAAAGTTAATTAACACAAATAACAATGGGGACCTAATGACTCTTAGATCCCATAGTAAACTTATTTACAATACACATTTTAGCAGACAATAGACAGACAGGTGTTGGAATTTACATCAGCATTTCCTAACAGTATCTGTCCCAGCATTATGAATCAGCCACTATTCCAATATGGCAAATCCAGGGTCCCCAGACATACAGCTCACAAAGAACACCGTTCCCCCAAATGCAAGGGCCCCCGATCGATCGGCAAGAGGGTAGCATACAGTCCCCTCCAAAAGTCTCTCTCCCGGCTAGGTCTGCCACATTTCTCCCCTTTCGGCACGAGACTAACACAGGAGGAGACCCCAGACGGGTTGACTCCGAAGTTAGTCAGTAGTTCCAGTCCTCTAATGCCTGTACCCACACAGTACCCCAAACAAATTGTTCCAAACAAAGTATTACCCAGCCAACCTCTGCCTCTCTCAGAGAACATATCTGCCGCTGGGGAGAGGCCTGGACTGGCCCTTCTTCCTGGAGTCCTTTCTGCCGCTGGAGAGAAGACAGGGTGTCTGGGCTCACTCTGTCATGCTGTTGTGGATCTGGGCTGACTGCCCAGCATCCCTGGGGTATACAGGTGGAGACTGAAGTCCCATCCACCTTCACAGGACATCCATCCTCTGTTAGTTGAGGGCAGAGTCCAGCAGTACTCGGCCCTGTTGCCAGCCCTTCTGCTGGAAACCCCACACCATCTGCTCCGGCTAACTGTTGGGGAGGGACGACGAACACCTCCTCTCCCTTCTCCCCCTGTATCCTGATCTGCTGCTGGAAAGTGACCACCACCTTCTCCCCCTGAGCCTCCGGAACCGCCGCAGGTGTAGGGCAGAGATCTTGGACCCTCTGTCCGGTTGCCAGCGCTTCAGCTGGGGAAGTTCCTTGTAACTTCACAGATACTTCTGTTGGTGCTGGGCAGAGCATAGTGAAGTTTGGCCCTAATAACAGCTCCTCTTCTGCTGGAGGCTCAGCAGGTTGTTCTTCCTCAGCAGAAAAGTCTATCAAATCCCCTGTCTCTGCAACTGGTGTCTGGGGATAAAGGTTCACCATCTCCTGTCCCTGGAACCCAGAAGATGCTATCAGTGCTGGGCAGAGGTTAGCAGAGCTCTGCCCTGTTGTCAGCACTTCAGGTTTGGGGACGGCAATCTTCAGATTTTCCACTGCCGATTCTCTGGCGTTCTGCTGGACAGGCACATTCCTCCATCCAAGATCATCCAATGCAGAAACAGGTTCATCAAGGTCAGTCAGCACTTGCTGCATCCGCCATAAGACCTCCGCCTCCATAGCTGCGGGGGCAGGTTGGCAAAGTACACCGTTACTCTGCCACATTGTCAACTCTTCAGCCAGGATTTCAGAGTTGTCAACTGGCATTTCATGATAGTCCCAGGCAAAGGGAGCACCACCCTGCTGCTGAGCAGAGTCTAACAGCTGTTTGTAGGCAATCTCCAACTCCCATTCCTGAACGGCCAGAAACTCCAAATCTTCCAGTGCCCAGTGCACTTCTGAGACATTCAGTCTCCGCTCTCTGTGCTTCATTATTTCCTCTAAACGCCACTCCCGATCACTTCCAAAGTCAGGGTCCCTGGACAGCCTCCAGTATAACAATCCCAGGCCATCGTAGTCAAAGCCTTCCGTGGGGCTGTCATCCGCTGTCCATGGGCACACTTGGGCTACATACCACTGGAGGGCTCTGTAGCTCTCGTCCAACCGCATTTCTGCCCGGATCAGCCTGCTTAACTCGGCTGTCCACTCCTGGTTTGGCTGTTCCCCCAAAAACAGCATTCGCACTTCATACTGCGACCAGTACCTCACATGGACGGAGGGGAGAATTTTTCCCTGGTGTCGCTGCTCGTGGGCTAGCGCTTCCTTCCAGAGCTCACAGCGGACAGAATCAAACCATCCTAGCAGGACCTGCTCTGATACTGGCCCTCTGTGCTGTATCTCCTCTCGCAGCCTCCTTCTGAATTCCTCATCCATATTGGCTGGTATTTCTCCTCTCCTGCTATCTTGCTACCTTGGATCCAGGTGATGGTTTGGATGTGTTCACGGCAAGGAAGCACGATCCCACCATTCCCTCCACGGCTCTCAAGTAAGTCTTTCAGCGTGGCTCTCCTGCAGGCTGGTTTGGAGTGTCCCAGTAACTGGAGAGCATATCCCATGGCTGCCAACCAATGTAACGAGGCCCTTTGCTTTCTCGGTTCCACTCTCCCGACACTCTTCTGCAGCTATTGAATCAGATTGCAACGTCTGATGGTTCGGTCATCCAATGGTCCGGGACTAGAACCGCAGCTCTGTGCCGTTCTAGTCCAGTTGTGATAGCTCAGAACAAACACCAGGCAGGCTGTATGTAAGTTCAAACAGGAATCTATCTTTATTGACAAAATACAGGCTTTTATACACTCAAAGTGGAGGTGCAGACCTCCTGCTCATATTACTCTAACAATACAGCTGTAACCTAATTAACCTAATTAACATGAGCTAATTAACTAATCCCTTTAGACAGCCTAGATGACTCAGACATGACCGTTAGGCCAGACTGGCCGTCTTGTAGTTCAGAAAATCCAATCAACATTATCACAATCAACATAGACTCTTCTTCACACATTAGCAGAGTTAATTAACACAAATAACAATGGGGATCTAATGACTCTTAGATCCCATAGTAAACTTATTTACAATACACATTTTAGCAGACAATAGACAGACAGGTGTTGGAATTTACATCAGCATTTCCTAACAGTATCTGTCCCAGCATTATGAATCAGCCACTATTCCAATATGGCAAATACAGGGTCCCCAGACATACAGCTCACAAAGAACACCGTTCCCCCAAATGCAAGGGCTCCCGATCGATCGGCAAGAGGCTAGCATACAGTCCCCTCCAAAAGTCTCTCTCCCGGCTAGGTCTGTCACAAATATTAAACACAAATTCTGAGCGCTAGATTTTCTCTTCAGGTACAGTATATTGAAGGCGGATTGTGGTGTTCTGAAAGCTCCAACTTTTTTGTTTATTTAGCTAGTCACTAAATGATTAAAACATAATTATTCCACACTCCTACTCAACTCTATGCTAAGCTGCAGTGCTGACTGTCTTTGAAGAGAACAGTGAATTGTGACATCTATAAATAACATAAAATATTATCTAAAAACTATTCCTGTATAGTCCATGTATCAGTTGTTTTATTGTTCCATCATCTTCATTAAAAGCTATTTGCAAAAGCCAAACAATCTAACAAAGTTCCGAAACTCTATAATTCCTAGTGCCTATCTTCTGCACAGAAAATGAGTGTTACATTTGTGCTCCAAAATACAATTCTAATGTATGGAATGCACCTTTGTTGCTCCCCATACAGTATGCTCGCACACCAGTGGTGTATCATCCATGTGTGCAGGGTGTTCACTGCAGATGGGCCACCAAAGGGGGGGGCACTGTGACCCACCCTGCACTCATAGATGAATGTCCCTTGACAGCCGGGAATGATTTCTGTGGTGGGGGGACAGTTGCGAGCCCTGATCTCCCCGCATGGATTTTCAGATAGCCGCTTCTCCTCCTCCTCCCCTCCCGTGGCTATCAGCTGAAATGCCATACAGGGAGATCAGTGCTCGCAACTGTCCCCCTGCCGTAGTGGCGCACCGATCATCCCACCAATGTCCGTGTCCTCCTCCAGCCCCCGTGTTCTGCGCCCCCCTGTCCACCCCCCGGCCCACTGTGTGGTCCTCCTCCGCCCCCCCACATCCCCCCCCGCACCCCGATGTGTCAGGATGGAAAATTTAGGAAGTGATCGGTAAATATGGCATTTACCAGCTCCTTCCTTTTCTGAATTGGACACAGTGAGTGATCGCTACCTCACTGGCTCAGTCGCTCCTGTGTCCTATAATAACTGAGCAGAGTAAACTGTGTTACTTTGCTTCAGTTTATAAATGAACAGGAGCCGCTGTCTCCTCTTCATTCATCTTCAAAGCTGAAGCTGCTGAGAAAGGGACTGGGGAATCTGTGTCCTTAGTCCCTTTCTCTGTCTCAAAGGGGAGATGTCAGGGGTCTGTTTAGACCCCTGATATGTCACCAAAGCCCCCCAACAGGGCTGATAAAAAAATGGCAAATGTTGCAAAATAAAAAATGCTAAAAAGTAGAATTGGGTAAAAAAAAAAAAAAACTACACTCCGCACTCTTCTCCTACACATACTACCCACTGCCATACACTCCACACCCGTCTATTGCACATACTACCCACCTCCATACACTCCACGCCCCTCTCCTGCACATACTACCCCCCACTGTACACTCTGCACTGTACATTCCCTATTTAACATTACCACATTCTGCACTATGTATGTCATCTCAGACTCTATTAAATCACACCCCTTTAAGCCATGCCCAATATTTCACGCAATATAGGCCATGCCCACATTTTGCCACAGCGCGCTGAGTGCGCCGCATTTTTTTTGTTGATGAGATGCCTGGGGCCCACTTTTTATTTTGCACACAAGCCATTTCACCATACGCCCTTGTCACACGCTATTATCTTTTTGACTCTCTATGAATAGATATTATCAAATATGGATAATCCTCACTGCTCCTCTTATAGGACCCTATGTCCTCTAAACTTCCACATAGGAATCCAGTCACAGATGGAGTTTAATAGAAAATAAGTCAGATGCTCTCATAATGTACCATCATCAAGGCAATTTATTTAAAGATAAATCCGTTTAAAAACACTGACATACCATAGTGCTATACAGTACTGTTGCAGATCATTTGTAAGTATACCACTCACTATCCAGCATAGGCAGCAGCTGATCACTTCTGCTAGCGTGATATCAGCAGGCCTCTCCCAGTCTATGCATTATGCTGTTCTATTTCAAAATAAACAATAGAAACAAGATATGGAACTTAATAAATAGAATCCCTGAGTAGATCAAGCAGAGGGTGTACTAGAAGTGATTGATTTTACAACAGCACATTTGGATCTTTGTTGTGAGGGTCAATATAATAAGGCGAGAGCATACCATTTGGGGGTCACTAAGGTGGGGTGTTTTTCAAATACACATCTTCTGCACTTGCTGGAAAAAAGCATTTTCACTTCTATGATTGTTTTTTGGACTTTTCACTTGGAGAGACTGTATTGGACTCATGTACTAACACTTTTTGGATTTATTGCTCATGTTTATTAAGTCTCACGCTTAGTTGTTTGTACTGTTTATTTTTAAATAGCGCAGCACATTTCATTTTACTTAATTTGAGAGTGGTTTAGTTCACTTTTTGTTTGCAACTTTATTAGTATACGGGCGCGCAGCATTTTTTATTCATAATTTATTTAAAGGAGAAGTATGACCGGTGGGTCACATGAGTGCACTTGGTTCTGCACTCCTGTGACCCAGATTCAGCCAACAGAGGGCTTAAAGTGGATGTACTTTTCTGATTACTCGGTCGGTTTCTGATTACTTGGTCTGTGGAACGCACGCTGTCCCAGATCTATGTATATTCTATTGTCACTGTCCCTGGTACTATTACAGTGATTGCTTTTTAAATAAGAAACTGCCTAATTGATTGAATAAAACAAATGTATCAAATTTACATGTGTAAAAATGTCAATCTTTTCCATCCATCCATATGTGAAACACATCTCATGATCTAAACATGCTGCAGAGGAGGCTATCTGAGAGGGGAGCATGAATGGAACTCACTTTTTTGCACAGAAGCTGTGATGAATTTTTGCACTCAAGTCACTTTGAAAAATTACAATTAGTACAATATTAATTTTTGTCATTTCCTGCTACGATTATTTTGGACTATGATTATTTGCACCAGCACTTTGTTTTACATTATGTGTTTTACATTATGAATTCATTTGTTGGTACAATTGATGGTTACTTTTATATTTTTTGCAAAAATGAAGCATATTACACCTTATATTAGCACCTTATATGGATCAGATTTTGTGTATTTTGTATGAAGGTTCACATTAGCTGTCTCCTGCCTCGTTCTTCTGTTATCAGCCTGATAACTCCTGACAACTTCTCCATCACATATGATAAAAGGAGCCAGAGTTTTGTGTTGGGGAGGATGCTATAAATAGATTACCACAGAGCTCAACAATTTAGCAAACAGATCTGAAAGTCTCTACCTAATTAGGAGAGGGGGTGTGTGCCTTTCCTCCAATCAGCTGTCTTGGCTGTATGCCCAGGCTTCACCGCAGTGCTAGCCAGGAAGAGAATATCTCCTAAAGCGATGGGCACTTTCTAAACAGTAAATAAAGATGAAGACAGCAGATATACATGTTAAAATTATGTAGGGAGATTTGCTTCATCTCTGTGTATCATCTCAGGCAGTTCACTTCACTGGGTATTTACATCTACTTTAAGTCCTCCATCAGCTAATATCACAGAGCTGGTCCAGGCTCTGTAGGGATTCCAACAATAATGTTAGGATCCATCCACATGCCTGACCGGCAGCTGGCTCAGCCTCTGTGTGTGCCACTGGGAGACTGAGCCGTCACTTCCACCCCCATCACAGCCAAACACTCTAGTGAGAACTCGAGGGACAGCGCAGAGAGCCCATGAATGACACAGTCACTGACAACCAATAACTCAGTGATCTGTGCTCACTAATCTTGGTGTAGAGATGGCAGGGAACAGATGCAACATTGCATCAATGCTGCAGCGAGTATGTACATTGTGTATATGAGGCACAATCTAATGTTCTACTATTTCCTTTACAGGTTAATCTTTATTCACTTACAGGAAAATACTGCATTATGGCCACTAGATGAAAATGATGTAGCAAAGAAGTAAATAGTAGGCCTTTAAATACCCCTCCACTGATCACAGAAATACAACAATATAAAAAAACTACAAAACTTTGTCTACCAATCAAATATATAAAAACACACATTGTGTATAATTGCTTGCATATTACTACCAACATTTGTCATTTACTACTAACATGCATGACTTAAGGTTGAGATATAGAAATTAGGTTGGAGCGTTTTGTGGAGATCACCGCTTCTTCAGGACCTTTTTTATCTCTCATATATGTGCAAGTAACCAAAAGAGTAATTTCTAAAGATAGAACAAATGCATATGTAATTTGCAAAACAGAGTTACATTTATTCACAAAAATCATTGGGTTCTGAAAAGATACATAGTGACTGTCCCCAAAAGGCCAGACGGGTGGGAGAAGAGAGAGAAGGGGGGAAAAATGTATATTATTTACGAGATAAATTGGAATTATTACCTTTTCATGAAATTTAATTCTATCTCTCTATCTCTCTCTCTATCTATCTATCTATCTATCTATCTATCTATCTATCTATCTATCTATCTATCTATCTATCTATCTATCTATCTAGATATATAATATTATTATACAGGATTTATATAGCGCCAACAGTTTACGCAGTGCTTTACAATATAAAAGGGAGACAATACAGTTATAATACAATAAAATACAAGAGGATTAAGAGGGCCCTGCTCAGAAGAGCTTACAATCTAATAGGGTGGGGCAGGTGGTACAAAAGGTTGTAACTGTGGGGAATGAGCTTAGGAGATTAGTTGGAGATGTGATAGGCTTTCCTGAAGAGGTGAGTTTTCAGGGCTCGCCTGAAGGTAGCAAGAGTAGGGGATAGCTGGATAGATGGAGGTAGCGAGTTCCAGAGGATGGGAGAGGCTCTGGAGAAGCATGGGAGGAGGAGATGAGAGAGCTTAAAAGCAGGGAGTCTTGAGAAGAACGGAGAGGTCGATTTGGGTGATATTTGGAGACAAGATTAGTGATGTAGCTCAGGGCAGAGTTGTGAATGGCTTTGTATGTTGTGGTTAGTATTTTGAATTTAATTCGCTGGGTGATTGGGAGCCAGTGTAGGGATTGGAGTAGAGGGTTGGCAGACACTGAGCGGTTGGTAAGGTGGATAAGTCTGGTAGCAGCATTCATGATAGACTGAAGATGGAGAGGTAGGCCAATGAGAAGGGAGTTGCAATAGTCAAGGCGAGAGATAACAAGGGAGTGAATGAGGAGCTTGGTGGTTTAATTTGTTAAAAAGGGGCAAATTTTAGAGATGTTACATATATATATATATATATATATATATATATATATATATATATATATATATATATATATATACACTTTTTATTTTTTAAACAAATCTGTTCTTGTTTTTTATAAAAATTCCACCCACAAAAGAGAAAGCTCAGTTGAGCTTTACTGTTAAATGGTACATTTTTTTTTTTAAATTGTGCATTTGCTGTGCGCAGTGACATGTTAGGAATTTATTAATGCGCAATTGGAACTTTGTCGATTACATCTTTAGTTTTTTATTTAAATTTTTAATACTTTGTTCCTGTCTATAATTTGTCGTTCTGTACAATATATTGACAGACTTTGATTAGCAGTTCTGCATAATGGTTGTTCTTTGCTGATCTTTTTTAATCTCATTGCAAGTCTGCCACTCAATCACTTGTGTGATTGACACAATAGACTTCCTATTGTCACAGCATACACTTTAATTTTATAAAATCAACATTGTAATAGCAATACAAACTATAATTATTTTTGACGAGTCAATATAAGTTTATTTGAAAAATCTCCTTTCATGAAATGAGTGCTCTGTGCCTGCTCACCTCTTTTTCTACAATTTCCTGGATTAGCTGTGTATTTTGCAGAATCTCCTCTGCTGCATACCTGTACTAATTCCACCTCCAGAGACTCCTCTGCTGTAGTAGAAGGCAGTCTCTATAAATTCTGTGACACAGCAGTGCCTTTATAGGGCATAGTGAATACATGTCACAGAATTCAAAGAAGTAAATTTGTAGAGCTCTTCACAGAGTAAGTTACAAACATCAAGATCATTCAGATAAATGGGTGTATGCTAGAATAATTGAAATGCAATATTGAAATGTATTTACGATTGTACATTTTGACCATAGATGCACTTTAATTAATTCCCTAATTTACTATGTAGTGTTTATCAGATTTGCTTTCTAAAGCATTTTCTTCCATAAGCATGTTGATGACCTGCTTACACAGGAGGAGGTGCAGTGACCAGTTAATTCTCCAATTTCTATCTAGGCAGGATTTGTATAACCTATCTTTAAACTCACAAAATCAGTTTATTACTGTGTAAAACAAATTTATGTTGTCTTTACATCTGTTTTTTGTATGTTGTTTTTATTGTATGGAATTTTACATAGGATTTTCATTGTCAGTGTTTAACTGCCTTAGCATATTTACATGTTTAAAGTATAGTAATCTCCCAAAAATATGGCAGCTATTTTCAGTACATGCCTTCTACATCTTATTTAAACAGTCTCCATTACATAAATTATGATCATTATAATGGAAATCTTTATTTAGAGTAATTATATTTATAAAAGGCTATCATGTTACCGTTACTTTTGTTGTAAACACGCAGATCAAGTGTACACTTTCTTCCAAATGTACTTTTGTGCTGACAGCTATTAGAAGTATGTGTACTAAAATAGCTGTTAGTAATGCTAAGCTAAACATTTCTGAAAAAAATAAATTTATCAATACAGTTTATACATTTAATATTGAATTTATAACCTTGAAAACACTGCTACCAACAAAGATTTTAATAAGCTACACAGAGAATATGTGAAAGAAAAATGATTTGGCCTTGCAACCATTAGGTACTAAAAATTTTATACATGTGTTGGTATTGCGTTCACTTGACATGGTTAGGAAGAACCCTACACACAAATACACTTACAAATAAAACAAAATGAATTTGGGAAAGAAGCATTTTTGGTATAATAAAAAGTGCCATCTAAATTTAAAGGGAAGACAGTGCTGGAAATGGTGGTTTCTCCAGTCCTAACCATCTTTTGGTCTCATCTGAAGTTCAAAGGCTGATTTGTGCACAGGGTTTAGACAGATGTTAAGAAGCAGAACAGTAAAAAAAAAAATGCATAACGTTTGCATGCCCTAAAGTGTAGCTCCTGACTTTGGCTGTATTTAGCTGTTAAAAAAATAGTTAAGGCTGCCATTACTTAACCACTTGCCACCAAATGGCATACCTGTTTGTCATTGCCTGCAGCTGCAGGCATCACCCCAGCACCATTTTTTGAGCTGATGGTCAGCTGTTATTATAAGCAGCGGGAGGGCATGTCCCCCTGCCTTCCGCCGCTCTCCCAGGCTCTTCGGTCCCACTGAGAGGGAGACCCGAGCTGCTGCGGACACGTCCGCTGGTGATCCAAACAAAGCCGGAATCAGCTTTGATGCAGTGCAGGGGAGGGGTTTGGGGTCTTGTAGACACTATAGACATAGAGAGGGCATCCGCGTTCTGGTGTTGCTTTCCTGGTCTGTGTTAAACTACAAACGTGAACTCTGGCAATGCCAAAAACCACCTGGTAACTCTGGCATTCGTGTGTTTATTCTGTCTCATCCAGGTCAATGGGGCATCGTCCGACACTAGGCGAAACTTCCTACCAAGGAGAAAATAGCGTAGTGAGTCCAGGGCCCACTTAATGGCCAGTTACTCCCGCTCCACCACAGCATAATTTCTCTCGGCGCTGTCAATTTTCTACTCAGGAAAACTATGGGGTGTTCCTCCCCATTGACCTCTTGGGACAGAACAGCTCTCAAGCCTTCACTGGAGTCATCTGTTTGAACAACAAATTCTCTTGAGAAGTCAGGAGCGACCAGTACTGGGTACTGACACAAAGCTGTTTTAAGCCCCTGGAATGCCTTTTAACCATATCAGACTTTTTACCCTTTGTCAGGTCTGTGAGAGGTGCAGCAATAATGGCAAAGTTGGGGAAAAACCTTCAGTATTACCCCACAATGCCCAAAAAGGCTCGCACCTGTTTCTTCGTGACTGGGCGGGGCCAGGCCTGGATAGCCTCCACTTTGTTCATCTGTGGCTTCACCAACCCTCTACCTACAAAGTACCCCAAGTACTTGGTCTCTTCCATAGCAATGGCACACTTTTTAGGGATCACAGTGAACCATTCTAGGTATAAGTACAGAGACCCAAAACTCAAACGGGGAAAAACCTGTGGACGCCTGAGGCACTTCCCTAATAGCAAACATTAGTGCTGGGAGTAGACAGTCCCAGTCTTTACCATCTTGTTGCACAACCCTTTTAAGCATTGACTTGAGAGTTTTATTTAATCGCTCTACCAGTCCTGGATGATAAACAAATGTGTGCAGCTGTTTGATTTGGAACAACCTGCACAGATCTGCCATCACCCGGGACATGAATGCTGTGCCCTGGTCGTCAAGATCTCCTTTAGAAAACCTGTCCTAGAGAACATATTAAATAATTCCCTGGCAATTGCTTTTGACGTAGCCTGACTTAGGGGAACTGCCTCTGGATATCTGGTAGCATAATCGAGTACCACGAGGACGTATTGGTGACCCCGAGCTGATTTCACCAAAGGGCCCACCAAATCTATTGCAATGCGCTCCAACAGTACCTCGATCATGGGCAATGGCACCAATGGGTTCATCAAGTGGGGCATCGGTGAGGTCAGCTGGCAGGTGGGACATAAACTGCAATAACGTCTCACCTCTGCTATCATTCCTGGCCAGTAGAACCGGTCCGTTTTTCGTGCCTCTGTCTTGTCAGCCACCAGGTGACCCCCTAATGCGTTATTGTGGGCCAGATCGAGCACTGTACGTCTGAAGGGCTGGGGAACCAGTAACTGGTCGACCACGTCTCCCCTAACCTCAGTAACCCAATATAGCTGCTCATGACCACAAAATGGGGAAACCTTTTTTTGGCCTCAGGTACTTGTGAAACCCCATTAATTATAGTAAACTGTTACCAGGCATTTTCCAGTGTGGGATCCCTCTTTTTAGCAGAAGAAAATGCACCCCGTGACACCTCAAGATCTGGGTGGGCAAGACGAGAGGAGCTTTCTCCTTCATCCTCCTCGGTCGTAACCTGCAGAGGAAAGGCTTCCTCTATGTTCTCCCCAGCCATGACCTGCATAAGAGTGGGTTCACCCCCCTCACAGTTTGCCTTAGCTGGTGGACCATCTGACCCAGATGAAACTCTATCAATGTTCTCTAAAGCATTGGCATCCAGCCTCTTAGAGGGAACAGAGCAGTTCAGCTGTCCCGAATGTTCTTGGCTCACATATTTCCAAAGTTCAACAAATAAAGGGCAATCCCTTCCTATAATAGCATCATGGATGAGGTCGGTATCACCCCAACCTCCTGGACAGTTGTGCCACAGGCCGTAGTGAGTGTCACTGACACCAGGGGGTATTCCCTGGTGTCCCCATGTATGCACACC